>JANRMT010029839.1:0-11171 GCA_026402145.1 Polypterus bichir lapradei | reverse complement strand
GGTTTCGGTTAGCGCAGGGAAGCCGCCTACCAAATTTCGTGAAGATGGGGCCATGAATAAGAAAGTTCAATATGGCAGACGTCGTTGACCGTTATGACCATTACGCGTAGAATTTCGAAATGAAACCTGCTTAACTTTTGTAAGTAAGCTGTAAGGAATGAGCCTGCCAAATTTCAGCCTTCTACCTACACGGGAAGTTGGAGAATTTGTTACGTTTGGAAAATTCAATATGGCGGCCCACAGTGGCGTCATACCACCGAAATAAGTACGTAAATTGGTTTTGGTTAGCGCAGGGAAGCCACCTACCAAATTTCGTGAAGACGGGGTCATTCTTCTACCTACACGTGAAGTTGGAAAATTGGTGACATTGGAAAGTTCAATATGGCGGCCGACAGTGGCGTCATACCATCGAAATAAGTAAGTACATCGGTTTCGGTTAGCGCAGGGAAGCCGCCTACCAAATTTCGTGAAGATGGGGCCATAAATAAGAAAGTTCAACATGGTGGACGTTGTCGACTGTTATCGACTGTTATGACCGTTACGTGTAGAATTTCGAAATGAAACCTGCTTAACTTTTGTAAGTAAGCTGTAAGGAATAAGCCTGCCAAATTTCAGCCTTCTACCTACACGGGAAGTTGGAGAATTAGTGATGAGTCAGTGAGTGAGTGAGTGAGTGAGTGAGTGAGTGAGTGAGTGAGTGAGTGAGGGCTTTGCCTTTTATTAGTATAGATATATATATATCTATAGAGAGAGAGAGAGATATGACAACAACACTCATATCAATGACAAAACAATTACATTAACAATCATGTTACGTTATTTTTAAAATATTTCCTTTTCTTTTTCATAACTTCTTTAACACACTACTTCTCCGCTGTGAAGCGCGGGTATTCTGCTAGTTTATCTTTATAAAACACCCAGATCCTGTGTCTATCTGCAAAACTGATTACTACATTGAAATATTTGTCATAACAAATGTAGCTATACTAATGACTTCAAAAATTTGAAAGGTATCATTTGACAAGCACCTATGACAGTCACTCATATTTGTGCACACATGCCCCAGCATAAAACTGTGTTCACAAACCAACCCATAAGGCCACGCTTCGCACATTTGGGAGTCAAATAAGTTGCCTTTCCAATTTGTACACCAGTGAACCAGCACTGATTGCCACCATTCCTTACTGGTATAGAAATGCACTTGTTACCCTCTGGAGCTAATGGCACTCTATAGGTTACTGGTTTAAAGGAACACTCCTTTGAAATATTCAATATTGCGTTGTTAGCTCATCATATGCATACTGCAGAAAAGATACTACCCTGTTTTGCTAAACACTTCAGTTCAGAGTTGGTCCACTGGTCCTTTGCTAGTACTACACATGAAAAAAGTAGCAGGGCTTCCATGTTTTTCTATGCTTAGACTCATATATTCAGCCACTGGAGCCCATCTGGCTTGTAATTGTACCAGCTGCACCTATTTAATTGAAAAGCCCTACAATTTATTATATCTGGTAAGCCTGACCCACCTAAGACAATACTATTCTATAGAAAGGGAATACTGAACTAACTTGTGTTACTATACACTAGAATTTTTGCCCTTACTTTTGGGATCCTAACTGGTTTGTACAGTATCCACCACCTGGAACTCTTGTTCTCTTCCAATTACCCTGTGCTCAAATTCTCTGGTTCCTGAATACACTTTTTATGATGATTAAATCGTTTTTGTCCATCAGTCCTCATGAGATTACCTTTCCTAGACAGTCAGAGAGTCAGCCAGGTGCAAGCACCCATACTTTACTTCTGAGCGTTGACTGGAGCAACGTGGCCACTATTTTCACAGTGCCACTACGGCCCAGTTTTAATGTTGCAACCAAGTCACATGCGTGGGCATATTCACTATTCTGTCTCTTTATGCAGAAGGCATCACTAAATGTCATAGCTAAATCAATAACACAACAGGAAAAAGGAAAGAAATAAATTAAAGCTACCTTGTCTCCTCCTTGTGTCATCCTTCCATTTTCCTAGCAACAGCTGCAAGGATTGTCTGTCTCTCTTCATGTGAAACTGTCTATTCTGTAGTAAGCAACTGTTTTTTTAGTTCTTCTCCCCTCTAATAATATGCAGTTCTCTTTACAAAATCATGTAGGCCTTATAATCATTCCTAAAAGCGGGGTAAAACCTCTCTAAACGCTACATTCAGTCACACATGTTTGACCTTCTTTGACAGTATTTGAAAATATTTGTTTTGATACAGGTTATGTTATGTTACACCTTATCTTCAAGTGCTTTTAGTATCACTCCTAAAACTAGCCCTTGTTCATTATTCACAGTCCACCCTGTTCTTTTCATTTTTATTACAGTGCTGTTCACATCTGCTCCTTCTATGACAACACATTGTCAAGGCCCAAGCAGTCAGTCAGTCCTGTGGCTATAAGACCATTACAGAAGGTGAACCTGCCATAAAGCTTTGTCACTGAGATAAGAGTTGTCCACTTTTCTGGCTGGCCATAACTTACTGTTAGAAAGATTGTTTTATACTGTTGGCCTTTGCTATGCACAGTACAATAAGTTACCAGTTATGGTTGTAGATAGTAATGCTTTCAGGATTTTCAAATTTCATCTTGATGATATTTTGTGACAGGTGAAAAGAAATCTTCACATTAACCTTCTGAAACTCATCAGAGCACCCTGTAATATTTGTCAACTGCTACTTTCCTGAAATGAAGTGTCAGATTTAAAAAACCCACCATCTCAGTATCATCAGTACTTTCATAAAACCTGCAAGCTGAAGAAAAATATGCAGTACTGGGGAGAGGACACATGCTTTATTTTATATACTGTAGCACTCATCCAAGGCAACTGCAAATACCCAGAAAATTGGTTTCTTACATTTTTTGCAGCTAGACCAGATAACTTGCTGAAAATCATCCAGTGGGTCTGAGGTGGGATTTGAACAGGTAATCTCGAGGTTTAGAGTCCATTTCCTTATTAACTGTGTAATGCTTATCTACAAACAAGGCATAGTGTGGCAGTATTCCAGCATGAATACTTTAAGTGATAACATATTAGAGACAAATTACTTTTTGTTGGCTACAATTAATAAAGAAATCTGATAACAACAAAATGTGTTTTAAATTAACCCTAATCTAAAGCAACTTCTCTATCAGCATGCGATTGAATACTGTCAAATACACATAAATGATTCTGAACATCCCTCCAGATGTTCATATATGTTTTCCAAGTAGGAAATCCTCTACTCCTGTTTTTGCTCTATGAGCATACCAGTTTGGACATTAAAGGGGTGTAGCATGCATGGATTTTGGATAAAATGTGATCTCCTCTTCATTGACATGGAAGTTAGTCCAACTGGACACAGATCTTTGATTTTGTTTGTTCAATTGTTCTTGGGCTATGGTGCAGTCACAGAACATTTATAAAGATTAGGGAATACTGTCTTTATACAGTTAAAATAGTTTTAGAAAGCATTGTACCCTACAGTAGTTATGGACAACCATTTATTTTATCCAGGAGAAACAGGCAATGGTGAATCGTTTTTCTGCTCCAGGTGGAGGTTATTTCTGTTGACTTTAGCAATAGTCGAGTTTAATTGAGTAGGTCTTTGTAGATGTTTCTGTATATCCTGAGGATTTATGAATTTATGTCTGCATTTTAGGCACATAACATGTTATTTTGTTAAATTAACCTTAAATAGGTTAACGCAAAGATATTTTAAGTTTTACAGATAAAAGGGTGACTTTTGGCTATGGGAAGATATTGGCTCATACGGAAATAAAAAAGATGAAAGAGAATGACTTATGCCATTTATATTGAACTTTAAAACTCTCACTCAGAGGTGTCAATTTTAAGTGATATAATGTATGTTTGTTAATATTGCATATTAGTAGAACAAAATAAAATATTCAGTATTAGTAAAAATCAAAGGTATTTTTAATATGGCCCCAGGTCAGGTTGCCTGTGTGTGTCATGCCCTGCTGACTCCCATAATCTCAGCCTTCACTGCAGTCTGCATTGTTTTATTTTAATGGTAAAGCAATTTAATAAACCATGAAGAAGCCTTAGGCTCTTTCTGTAGATGGCAGATCTCTGTTCACTTCCCAGCCATGTCTTCTAAGTTCCGTCTAAAAGGAACTGAGTGAAGGATTATTCAGTACACATGGTGGGAATCTCCATGTTTTTAGCATTTTACAGTACAGAATCTATGTACCATAAGCCATTTTAACCATTAGATCAAAACGGAGGGCTTCCTATTGGCTATAATTTGTTAAATTGTTGTGGTGTTTTTATACTAATCAACACTGGTGGAATCAGGGGATTTCAACCCAATTTCCGTGTTAGACCAACATATAACTTCTGGCGTGTCCACTTTCTATATGGAGTTTACCTGATCCACTATGTCTGCATTGGTTTTCTCCTTATTCCAATTTTCTCCCCGAACTCCAAGAGTGCAGGCTGCCTTTATTTTGCATTTTTTCTTCTTCTTGCATCTGTAGTTTCAGAGCTCTCTTGTTGCTTTTATCAAACCTTAACATTCTGAACCTCTGTTGGCTTTCCTCTAGTGCCTTCAATTAACTGTTTTTGTGTATTGTACATTGATTTGTTTGAAGTAATGTTGCTTTGATTGTAAACCACTGTTATAGTGTTCACTATAAAAGGCAACATTATTGATTGACTGTGAAAATCCATAGATGTGTCGATTTCAATTTTACTGAATCAATGTTTCCAGGTAAGTACATTTTAGCTAAATGACATGATTGTATCCATATGTTGTTAAGCTCTTCTTATGGACAGTAGGCATTTGTAATAACCAGGGTTTTACAATCATCAACCTATGTAGCTTAAATTTAAAGGTTAGTGTTATTAACTATTACAATTCACACTTTATTGCTGAAGTAATATTCCAAAGACAGGCTACCCGGTTAGGTTTTTATTACAAAAAATAACCACAGTCTGCCAGAGTGAGCAACTCTTAATATTTAAAATCTTAATAAGCAGCAGGTTTAAGTTCCCACTTAAGTGTCTAACTCAGTCTCTGCTGTAAAGAAGAAAAAACTGTCATTCTTCTGACTTGGACTCTTTTCATATCCTCTTCAGCATATTACCAGAAGGAGAACTCCTCTTACCTCCTTCCTAAGTTAGGCTGGCTGTCTAAGGTGGTGCACCTCCAGTGCACATATGGAAAGCGTAGATCTGGCTCACAGGCATCCTGAGTTCTCAGTCCATTTTGTACTGGCCTGCTGATACTCCTAGCAGTTTTTGGAAGATAAACTGAAGTGTGTGACATACACACATACACACAAATATATACAGTAGTTATTTACAATTCAACTTCATCTTTCATTGCTCTATATTATTGGTCTCAGTAGGAATATTTTGATTTCTCACAATGGATTGTTAAAATTACACGTCTGAAAAAGTATGTTGTAGTAATTGGTAAAGATTTTATTTCCATGTAAAGACAACAGAGGATAAATTTACATCCCTAAACAATGGTAGCTCTGCTTCTGATACTGTACTTTGAAGAAATTGCTTTAGTAGTTGTCAAACTAAACAAAGCTTTCCCATTCATTTATTGTCTGGTCATGTGGTAAGGAACACATAATTTTTTATTATTTACTTGAGAAAGCCAATTGCAATATTTTTCATAATTGATGTTACTCATTTGACATTTAGTACCTAAGAGTTTGTAAAGGCTTGAAAATAGTTCCATTTGTTCAATGTTTTAAATCTATTCAAACATAGTAAGAGAGGAAATTACCAAATGCAAGATGTGGATCATGCCATACCAGTATACAGCGAAAGAGAAGAATGATTGGTCATAAATAGTTCAATTTTGGATATTTTAATTCTTAATCGGCAACACGCTATTCTCACATAAATTCTTGTCTTGATAGGAGCCATTATTTACCAGATGTTGACTGCTCAGCCTTGAGATCTGCTTACAAGTTTGGCTTATTTTTTTTTTTTTAATCATTTGGCAAACATGTCAGTCAGATGTTTTATCATAGAAATCCATATGCTCAGTGACTATCGAACATACCCTGCTTGTTTGATCATGAGATCTACATTTCTTTAATAAACTACCCTTTACTGTAGGAATCTGCATGAATCAAGTTGAATTATATAACACTGAGCAAAGATTTCCAAACAGGGTGTTAAAATGTGGCTTGGAAGGAGTTGTGAAGGGAAAGCTCTAATTTGCTTTAAATTTTCAATTTCATGTTTGACCTTCAATGTATAACAAACAAATTTGAAACAGGGCAGTCAAATTAGCCAAAAGTAAGATTCAAATACTCAAATAAAAATAGGTATATATTTAAATGGAGCTCAAATATTCTGGGTGCTGCATACATATTTACACCACTCCAAACCCAACTAGTGGCAAGGGTAAAACAAAAAAATCTTTATATATAAAAAATTGTATGTTTCCTCCCTGCGTGGAATTTGCATGTTCTTCCGGTGTCTACGTGGGTTTCCTCCTGGTGCTCCAGTTTCCTCCCACAGTCCAAAGACATGCAGGTTAGGTGCATTGGTGATTCTAAATTGTCCCTAGTGTATGCTTGGTGTGTGTGTGTGTGTGTGCACCCTGCAGCAGGCTGGCGCCCTGCCCGGGGTTTGTTTCCTGCCTTATGCCCTGTGTTGGCTGGGATTGGCTCCAGCAGACCCCAGTGACCCTGTAGTTAGGATATAGCAGGTTGGATAATGGATGGATGGATGTTTCACAAGAACAATGCTCTAACACTGTGAAATTCCTAAGAGCACAAATGGCATTCAATACCTGTTAAAGGAAAGTACAAAAGCAAGCAAAGTTTAAATTTGAAATCCCAAGAATAGTTGAGATACAGAGGACTATAGGACTAAAAATCTGGTAAATCACTTAACATAAGGATAGCAAAACACAAGAACGCATCACTCTTAAGTGCATTTGAAATGAACTGCCAAGAAAGGTGGGAGACCCTCCAGATCTATAGGGCAAAGGGAAATTCCTGGCAGTAATTGGTAGGTGGCCCTGCCTTTTGGGTACCACCCATAAAACACATGGAATGTAACACAGGCAGTCCACATACATAGTCAAAATCAAAACCAAAGAATAATGCATTTACTCAATGACAAAAAACATTAACATAAATAAAATGAATCCAATCAAGGACAAAACAGACATAACACAATAATTTCAACCCCAGCCAGGGGGGAAAATCCTGGCAAAAATGTAACAACCTTCCAATGAATGTGATACTTGATAACACAGCTCTCCACAAAATGAGTTGCACTGTACACACAAAGAGAGAGTGCAATAGAGCACAGGAAACATACAAACAACCCCGGCAAAAGTTAAATGCAAAAAAAAAAGAAAAATGCTGCTGATTGGGTGTGTGACACTAGCTAAATGCTGCTAACAGGAGCAATGAATAACATACTATATAAGACTAAACAAAAGAGTCACTTTCACTTTTTCTCTCTTTAAAGTAATAGCAAAAACACAATGCAGTACAGGTGAGCTTAATATTTATTTTTTTTACATTTTTGCTTAGCTATTGTGTGCCTGTAGCCATGTAAGATTCAAACTGCAAGTTAACTGCATGTTGTCTCCAGGGGCATAATGAGTATTAAAGACATTACAAAAAAGACTCCATAAAATGGTGACTTCAATGTTTTTATAATAAAAGAGAAAAATTAGAAATGTATTTCTAAAAAAAAAATATAACACAGAATATTTACAAATTCTTGATGGAAAAAATGCAAGTTGGTTTGTCTTGTATTTAATCTAACATCAAAGAAATTTGTAAAACTTGCCAATCTTAACTAAACCACTAACTGAAGAAAATCTTTCATTAAAAATGTGTTTATAAATATAAACATGTTTTTTTTCTCTGCAACTTCTGAAATCAAGTTACATATGTAAATACGCAGGCCTACTATGCTGGGGTGTCAAATTGAAATTTAAATGGTCTTGGGGTGTTGCTCATGGAAAAGTCTGAAAAGCACCAGCATGCAGATAACAAAGTACTGCTTCTGTTTCCATAATAGTCCTTATTAAGATGTAACTAAATATCTAAATGAAATTGAAGCAACTTACGATGCTGCAAATAATTTTATCAAGAAAAGAAATCCAAATAAAGAAAAAATATATTTCCTCTGTAACAGCATATGCACATATGATTCCTTCATTTTTCTGTTCATCCCAGGACTTTATCAATAGTGAACTTTTTGCTTTGTTGAACTGACTGCCAATTTGCATTCACATTTAGTAACACAATTTATTTTGTCTCTTAGGTGCATTTTCATATAAGGTGATAAGCACCTACTGTCATCATGATGTCTCTGTATTGTCTGTTAGCATGAAACAAATTGACTCCCAATGGACTGAATTTATTGAAATTTAGCACACTTCATTCTTTAACGAAGTTTACCAAGAAAATTCAATTTTCATTTAGATATCTCAAATACAGCAGCTGTATAAAGTTTTAAAACTTCAAAATCTCCCATTGAAAATGTATTTGCAAACTTATCTGTCTTAACACAGAAAAACATTTGAAGTATTCCATATTTTACAGATTCATATTTACCCAGAGAGAAGTCACTTCAACTTGTATATCTTGTTAATATAAGGATGAGTGTCTGTGGGTCTCTCCGGTTTCTATACCTCTGTTATTCCAAAACATGGCACATCACAAGCATTTTGAGTAAGAAAATGCATTGCACTACGGTGGGCTGGTGCCCTGCCCAGGGTTTGTTTCCTGCCTTGCGCCTTGTGTTGGTTGGGATTGGCTTCAGCAGACCCCCGTGACCCTGTAGTTGGGATATAGCAGGTTGGATAAAGAATGGATGGAAAATGCATTGCATTTGTCATTCCAATAGGTAGGGCATCACAACCACTAAAATCACTTTTACAAATCCCATACCAATTGTCATATAACAGAGACATTCACAGTGTATTCTGCACTGCAAAAGTTAGCACTAAGGTCTATGTTGATTACTTAGATTTCAATCTGCCTTAGATGGGGTAGCACAGCTAGTTTTGTATATTTTGCTACTTTACTCATCAGACAGCCACTCCTGGTGGTTAAACAGATTCTCAGTAGAAGTTAATCAAATACTGGGAGCAAGCCAGTACACCCGCTCAATTCTAATGCTGCTTGGGGTAAGTTAACCATAAAAGTAAAAACAACAACATAAACAAATCTAGAAATGAACATTAGAGGAAAGGAATTACTTAAGGATTGAGCTGTAAAGCATGAATGAGAAAATCTGTACTCAGTATTTATGGTATACTGCAAACAACCTCCTGGCTGCATTTTCTGTACATTATGTTCAATAATTCTTTAAAACTATAATTTATCGTCAAAGCACAAGACCCGTTTTCTATTACGGTCTGAAGCAGCCAACAATTTTACCTTGTGATTTCAAAAGAGAATTTAACTCTTCATTGGATACTTAGTTGAAAATTATGTTTAAGAAATTTGAACTGCAATTAGTCACAGACTCTCCGCAACCAGCAACTAACAATAGGACATCAATCAATACCATTAGTATATCACTTAAATTGGAATTTACTATGTGTGAAGGCAAATGAACCACCATAAGTATACCTGGGCAACATTTTTAATTACCTTATATTGTAAAGTACTTTTAAAAAGTGTTTATTTAATGCAGTCTCCTAACACATAATTACTGTACATTCTACCATCACAATTATTTTTGATTATGACTGTTATAAAAATCTTAAGTAAAAAAACATGTTAACTGACTCTTTGAAGTATCTAAAAAATGTAAAATGCTTCAATTTTCAAATCAGTTAACAAGTCTCTATACACACATCTCACAGTTATGATGTGTTTATGTTGTCTAACTTGTTACACTATATATTGTAACAGGCCATTGCTGTCACTACCTGGGTAAATCTTGATTGATCCTGACGAAGGATGTGCAGATCAGCTTTTTTTTTATGAACTGTGCCACCTTATCTCATGTAAAGCATTTAAATAAGTTAAATTTATCCAAAATTCAAAAACAAACAAACAAACAAAAAAAAAAAAAACCAAAAACTAACGGAAGCACTGAGGAGCTAATAACTGCATGCACATTTAAATCACATTCTATCATTCAATTTTTCTTGAATTTTTACAACAAACCAAAAGTTTATTTTTTTTAATTAAAAATAGAATACAAAAGTGGAAAAAGAAATCATTTTTTTTTATTTATTTTGAATGGAAGGTTATAGGCTCAAGCTACGGCAAAGAAGTAAATGTTTCTTCTCTTATCAACTAAATGTGTTCCACCTGTCATCTTTTCCAGCAGATGGCCTATATTTTATCATATGTTGTGACAGTGGATTTATATGGGAAATGTGAATGCAATCTTTAGTAGCTGCAAGAGATTTAAATACTGCAGTAGCTTTAAATATAAAATTAAATGTGATGAGTTCACCTCGTATAGATCACTCCAGCTTAAAAAATATTACAAAAGAGTTATCAAACAATAAAGTGACATATTCATGAAAAAATCAAAAAAGGGAATGATGACACAGAGACTAAAGTTAACATTATGAAACCTAGCCCTGCTTCTCCATATTGGTTGACTTCCAAAGATTTCACTTTAGTTATTAGTTTTGGAAATTAAAAAAGAGAGATTAAAGTGAATAGAGTTGTATTTTTAAATTAGTGATTGACAACAAATATGGCATCCCTTTAAATATATTAAACATGTTGTAAGTGAAAGCCTGTCATCCTTGCATACAGTATATGTTCTGATGGTGGGAAATACTCGCTTTCAAAACCAATTTTTTATAGCCTCAACTATAATTACTGTACAAATACTAAACAGGATTTATTTTTTGGTATCTAGGAAACTGAATTGAAGCATCTTCTTTAAAGTTTTTAAATTAATTCAAGTGGTAGTAAATAACATTTATTGGCCTACCACTTGGCAGACATAACAGATGAATACAATAGCAGCATAAAAAGTCCATTGATCCATCAGAGCATTTAAACTTGCTTCTTCCAGATAAAGATGTCCATGTAGCACGATATCAGACTAGCTGCAACATAATGACACTGAGATGCTAACAAAACACAAATAATTCTTTGAAGTTTGTTTTATATATATTGTATATATATATATATATATATATATATATATATATATATATATAT
>JANRMT010029707.1:0-11851 GCA_026402145.1 Polypterus bichir lapradei | reverse complement strand
ATATACACACACATACATACATACACACACACAAATTATATATATATGTGTGTATGTATGTATGTATGTATGTATGTATGTATGTATGTATGTATGTATATATGATTCAGACTATGAATGCATTGAATGTAATTACCCTGATCTACAGACTGTCAAATAAATGAACCACACGCCGTGGCGCGTGAGAGGCTTCGCCCGCTGACGCCTGAGGTTCGATTCCCGAGAGGGAGTGCAGTGAGTGTGTACGCCTGATGAGCCCAGAATTAGGGCGAAACACGTGTCGTGTACTCTTTGCATTATTTGACAGTAAAAACTATTTCAAACATTCTATGATCTGCTTCTCGCAACTGAAAGAGGGCACCATGGTGGACGTTAGCCAACTTGCTGACCAACCATAAGCGTTACCTGGTAGGTAACCACCCACACGATCTTATTGTGATTCAGACTACAAATGCATTGAATATATATATATATATATATATATATATATATATATATATATATATATATATATAAATAAAAGTCAACATATGTATGTGTGCATGTATGTATGTTCCGGCATCACTTCTGAACGGCTGGAGTGATTTTCATGAAACTTGGTACACAGGTTCCTCATTGGACGACTAAAAATACTGTAGGGTGAAATCAACCCTAACCCACCCCCTTCTGATCTTGTGGTCTTGTATGCCTGTTATCATCCAGCTAATACTCCAAATGACCACCAGAGGACGAACTGGAGGTGACTGCCAGCATTATTTATGTTTGTTGCTTTTGAAATTAAATAGAGTTGGCCGGTTTTGAGCGTCAACTGGATGATAACATACATACAAGACCGCAAGACAAGCACATCAGTGAGTGTTCATTGTTTGTTAATTTATTTTTATTTTTAAAGTTGTGTTTTTTTAATTATATTTTTCTCAAACAATTAAATAAAAAAAACACTTTTATTTTCCTCCCGGGCAACGTTGGGTATTTCAGCTAGTTAAGAGTGAAAAAGAGAATGTCAATGGATAAATAGCCAGTCAATCTACATCCTACCAAATGGCAGTGCATTCTAAAGTTATATGTATTATCTTCTATCATATTTAAGCAAATGAAGAAAGAGTCTATGGTGTCTTAGACAATGGTAACTCTGTTCGAAAAGACCACCATCTGAGAGAGCGCGTCTCTGATATGGATGTGAGCACCACTGGTGCACCACAAGGAGCAGGCCCGTCTGCTTTTCTATTCACTCTGTGCACCTCTGACTGTAATATAACAGCAGTCATGTCACCTGCAGAAATTCTCAGATGGTTCTGCACTTATGGGGTGTATTGATAAGGGGGGTGAGACACAGAAGACAAGTCCAGGGGAGAACTTTGTTTCTTGGTGCAAAGAGAATTGTCTGCACCTTAACATCAGCAAAACCAGGGAACTGCTTATTGAGTTTCACTGCACCTAAGAGCCTCCATGTCAGGGAGTGGATATACAGTATAGTAGAGGTGGTCCACTCCTACAGGTATTTAGGGGTTCACTTCAATGACAGGCTTGACTGGTCTCAAAACACAAAAGAGCTATATAAAAAAAAATCTTTTAATGTGGGAAGTGATTTCCCTTGACATTTTCTACAGCTCTGTGATGACCAGTGTGATTTTCTACACTTTGGTGTGTTGGGCTGGTAACATCACTTCAAAAGAGGCCCACCGAATCAACAGGCTAATTAAAAGGCCAGGCTCTGTTATAGGACAAGCTCTGGACCCCCCGGCTGTCGTAACAAAGGAGAGTATGAAAACAAAGCTGAGTGCCGTTATGAACAATGCTGCACATCCTCTCTGTGACACAGCAACACTGAGGTCTTTCAGACAATGAATTGTTCAGCAGAAGTGCATCAAGAAACATTACTGGGGTTCTTGGACGCCAACTGGAATACACCTGTATAGTGAGTCACGGCTACAGTAGTCATTAAAAAGGATGTCAGGTTATACGGAACCTTGATGTAGGGAGTTCAAATCCAAGGAGGCTATGCTGGGGCTTTATAACACACTGGTGAGGCCTCATCTGGAGTACTGGGGGCAGTTTTGGTCTACAGGCTACTAAAAGGACATAGCAGCACTAGAGAAGGTCCAGAGAAGAGCAACTAGGCTGATTCAGGGCTACAGGGGATGAGTTATGAGGAAAGATTAAAAGAGCTGAACCTTTACAATTTAAGGAAAAGAAGATTAAGAGGTGACCTGACTGAAGTGTTTAAAATTATGAAGGGAATTAGTACAGTGGATCGAGACTGCGACAGCAAGAACACGGGGACACAGTTGGAAACTTGTTCAAGGTAAATTTCACACAAACATTAGGAAGTTTTCCTTTACAAAAAGAACGATAGACAATTGGAATAAGAGACCTAGGAGTGTGGTAGACAGTAAGACTTTAGGGAATTTCAAAACTTGACTTAATGTAATTTTAGAAGAATTAAGTGGACTGGACTGGACTGGCGAGCTTTGTTGGGGCTGAGCAGCCTAATCCCATCCAGATTGTCCTATTGTTCTAAAGTCTGAAGTTATTCTTTGTTTCTAATTTTTTTTACCTTTTTAGTCATTTTGGTGTGTGTTTCAGGCCATTGTCTGTCTATCTATCTATCTATACTCAAGTTATATGCAGTAATCCCTCAAGCTTAACTGTGCAACAATTCCAAGATAGGTGAAGAACTGTTCAGGATTTTCTTTTCCTTTTAACACATCACCTGATGAAAAGGTAGCACTGGACCCCTTTGGAAGGCAGCATCTCTTAAATCAGTATAATGATGTCGCACTTTAATATATCGCTAGCAAACAAAAAAGTGAGGCAGTAGCGAGATGTCGCAAATTGGTGCAATCCCTGGGAGCCGAGGCTCAGGTGCTTTCAGTGAAGGACACGGACTTCCAGAGATGAGGCTCTCACGTGGCCTGGCCTATTGCATTCTACAGTGAGATATCGTAGCACCTGTACTTCTGCTGACTTTGCTTAATTATTGTAGATTTGCTAACCAGTTAATTACATTAATCATGAAGGTGTACACTAGGGGTTAGCAAACTTTGTTTCACAAGCCAAGCCATTCAGTTCCAATTGTCATCCAAAGCTTCCTCACTAGCTCTTGTCACAGATGAGGATGCCTGGACAGTCCCCAAGTTGGACAATACTTCTCCTCGGCCACAAGAGGGCAGCCACCCGGGTCTAATTGGGGGCCACAGGAACGGAGCTGGGACGCCCACCACTATGAGAGGACGTGGCCACCGCCAGGGGGCGCCCAGACAGTTAGGGAATCCTGGATGGCAGCACTTCCGCCACACCAGGAAGTGCTGCCGGAAGTAATCCCAAGGGCACCCGGAGTAGTGCTTCCAGGTGTTCTTCTGACACTTCCGCCACACCAGGAAGTGATGTCAGGGGGAGCACCTGGGGCTCATCCGGGTCATAATAAAAGGGGCCGCCTCCCTCCAGTAGACGAGCCAGAGTTGGGAGGAAGGAGACGAAGGAAGCTTGTGAGGAGGGCAGAGGAGGTCAAGAGAGGAAGAGAAAGAAGAAAAGAAAAAGAAAAGAGAAAGAAAGAGAGTTGGTATATGAAGGCATTGTGGTGCTTAAAAATAAAGAGGTGTGTTTTGGACATTCTGGTGTTGGTCTGTCTGTGTCCGGGGGTATGCTTTCCATACTCTGTAATCCAAGTTGTAGTTTTCCACCTTCTCCCCTCGACTATACTCTCACTCTGGCCATTGTTTCAAATAATGTGGTATTTTAAGAAAGCAAGTTGACTCTCTTGAGTCAGTGGTAAGAATTACAAGACGCAAACACATGTAGGTGATACTTCAAAAATAAACAGCCATTGAATTCAGCCACTTCAATTTTATGGGGTCACCAGGGTGGCACCCTGACTCTTTATCATGGTCTCTCTGTTCTCTTACCAATCGTACAGTGGCATACCATGAATCAGTTTCACTTTCCACATCAATGCTGATGACCGTTTCACATCATCACCTCTATTGCTCAATTTGAGCCATGGTGCCATTTCAAGTTGTTCTAAAACCTTTGCAACTGTTCATTGGCCATTGTGTTTTTAGTTGGAGGCTCCACCTTACTCATGAATATTGATGAGTGGCAAAACGTATAGAAATATGCATGATTTTTTGAAGCATGATGTTATTTCATCCACTAGATGGCAGCAGAATACTGTCCTGAGAGTTATTCAGGCTTAAAAATGTACAGCAGATCACTGCATGTCACCCAGAGTGTGGCTCGGGATTAACCGTACTTACATAATATAGAGTCACACTTGGAGGTTAACCAATGGTACTATAACTGAGGCCCATTGACAAAGCCGGGTAGCACAGCTAGTTGGTTAAAAATGGGGAAAGTGGCTGGAATGAAAGCCTGTAGCCACTGTGGTCCTGCAGGAACCGAGTTAGATACCCCCGAGTTAGAAGTCTGTCTAAATCTCTTGACTCCTGGTTTATTCTTTTTTTCCATTCGGTATTCTATGCAAGTAGAACCCCAAGGGTCCATTTCCTTCATGGCAGGCCGTAAAGCCAAATGTATGGCACTCCCTAAATGCAGCTGTATCCCACTCCTCAGAGCTGCTAGTAAAGATTCTCAGAAGCTACCCTGATTTGGTCTTCATGAGTTATTTTGGTCCAGGTTCATTCTCTCATGTTTATTAGACACAAGTTATATACCATACCACGCCATTTTCTAAGCCCAGCTTAATTCTGAGCAGAGTGGCAGGGCCTATCCCAGCAAGCACAGCATGCAAGGCAGGAACAAACTATGGACAGGGCAGCAATCCAGCAGGGTGAACACACACACACACATATGTAGCGTTGCCAATCCACTTAACCCCCATGTCACTGAGTTATGGGAGTACACTGGAGCATCTGGGAGGAGAGCCACACAGACACGGGAAGAACATACCAACACCACGCAGGGAGGACCCGGGACGTGAAGCTTGGTCTCCATGCTACGAGGTCGGGACCACGATTTAGATAATCTTTCAGAACAATTTAAAAAATCTGACATGACAAAAATAAGTTCTGAACCTTCAATTTTCTTGTGATGAGTGATCTACTCTTTTATGAGCTCTCTTTTTCTTTTTTAATTTTTGATTATGGTCAAAAAAAGAATTACAATGATAACAGTGCATTAAAACGGTCGTCAGGCAATTATGACAAACGTATTCAAAATTAAAGCGATAAAAACACACACATTAATTGGTGAATTATTGATAATTCTAATTGTTATTAGTTCCAAAATCAAGCGCACTCTTTCCTAGTCATGGCTTGTTGCCCAATTAGGCTTTAAAATGGGTTCGCACATCCTAAGCCTTCAATTCCCAGCTGCCAATATTTCAGAAGTGTGGCCAGCAGCCAGGGACACAGATAATGAACACGAGTGTCGGCACGGCAGACAGAAGCGGGATGATAAATCTGCTCAAGCCCGTAATTGGCTGTCCTCTCCCTTCACGCCAGTTCTTCAATGGCACAGGATATTTCTGTAAGGACTTGTAGCTTCCAGCCATTTGTATCCGAATGCGGCTCAAAAGAAAAATGCAGGGATCGCTAATTTATATTTGCGGTGTTTAGAGCAACTGATCTATCGAGTCGCCCAAAATGAGCTGCGCTATTAGTGTGCCGTTATTACGCCTTCATTTATGCGGCACGTAAATCATCATCATTTTTTTTTTCTTGACACTTCATTTTTTCCTCTTAAATGTCCTACCGTTGACTTAATGTTTCAAATGATACTAACTGTTAAAAGGAAGTGACTGCTATAAAGGAGGCAATTAAGGAGCAAAATAAAGAAAACACTGACACCTTTACTTTTCATGAATCACACTAAGGGATGAAGGCGTTTTTAAAGCCCAGTCACTCCTTAGTGTAACTCCCTCGAGAGGGCATAGCATGGCAGCCATTTAAAACAGAGGCCTCAAACTTTAGAGATGACCAAACACTTGAGAGTGTCCTACTCGCTCAAGTCTCCTTAGCGTTACGTTTACCCCCAGAGCCACTGCGCCACCGCCACCACCACCATGTGTCTGTATTGGGAAATGAATCAGAAAAATCCCACACAAACGTGAAAAGAGGAGGAAACCCAGTTGGATAAGCAATTGTGGCCCAAACACCGAGCCCGGCAACAACGCATCTTTTTAGAGAGTCGGAGTTCCCAGAGATAAACATACAGTTGTGCTTGAAAGTTTGTGAACCCTTTAGAATTTTCTATATTTCTGTATAAATATGACCTAAAACATCATCAGATTTTCACTCAAGTCCTAAAAGTAGATAAAGAGAAACCAGTTAAATAAATGAGACAAAAATATTATACTTGCTCATTTATTTATTGAGGAAAATGATCGAATATTACATATTTGTGAGTGGCAAAAGTATGTGAACCTCACGGATTAGCAGTGAGTTTGAAGGTGAGGTGTCAGGTGTTTTCAATCAATGGGATGCCAATCAGGTGTGAGTGGGCACCCTGTGTTATTTAAAGAGCAGGGATCTATCAAAGTCTGCTCTTCACAACACATGTCTGTGGAAGTGTATCATGGCACAAACAAAGGAGATTTCTGAGGAGCTCACAAAAAGAGTTGTTGATGCTCATCAGGCTGGAAAAGGTTACAAAACCATCTCTAAAGAGTTTGGACTCCACCAATCCACAGTCAGACAGATTGTGTACAAATGGAGGAAATTCAAGACCATTGTTACCCTCCCCAGGAGTGGTCGACCAACAAAGATCACTCCAAGAGCAAGGCGTGTAATAGTCGGCGGGGTCACAAAGGACCCCAGGGTAACTTCTAAGCAACTGAAGGCCTCTCTCACATTGGCTGATGTTCATGTTCATGAGTCCACCATCAGGAGAACACTGAACAACAATGGTGTGCATGGCAGGGAGAAAGCCACTGCTCTCCAAAAAAAACATTGCTGCTCGTCTGCAGTTTGCTAAAGATCACGTAGACAAACCAGAAGGCTATTGGAAGAATGTTTTGTGGACGGATGAGACCAAAATAGAACTTTTTAGTTTAAATGAAAAGCGTTATGTTTGGAGAAAGGAAAACACTGCATTCCAGCATAAGAACCCATCTGTGAAACATGCTGGTGGTAGTATCATGGTTTGGACCTGTTTTGCTGCATCTGGGCCAGGACGGCTTGCCTTCATTGATGGAACAATGAATTCTGAATTATATCAGAGAATTCTAAAGGAAAATGTCAGGACATCAGTCCATGAACTGAATCTCAAGAGAAGGTGGGTCATGCAGTAAGACAACGACCCTAAGCACACAAGTCGTTCTACCAAAGAATGGTTAAAGAAGAATAAAGTGAATGTTTTGGAATGGCCAAGTCAAAGTCCTGACCTTAATCCAATCGAAATGTTGTGGAAGGACCTGAAGTGAGCAGTTCATGTGAGGAAACCCACCAACATCCCAGAGTTGAAGCTGTTCTGTACGGAGGAATGGGCTCAAATTCCTCCAAGCCGGTGTGCAGGAATGAGCAAAAGTTACCGGAAACGTTTAGTTGCAGTTATTGCTGCAAAGGGGAGTCACATCAGATACTGAAAGCAAAGGTTCACATACTTTTGCACTCACAAATATGTAATATTCGATCATTTTCCTTAATAAATAAATGAC
The DNA here is from genome assembly GCA_026402145.1 of Polypterus bichir lapradei. Taxonomy (NCBI): domain Eukaryota; kingdom Metazoa; phylum Chordata; class Cladistia; order Polypteriformes; family Polypteridae; genus Polypterus; species Polypterus bichir. The sequence continues at coordinate 4,236 of JANRMT010029707.1, read as the reverse complement.
CAAGTATAATATTTTTGTCTCATTTGTTTAACTGGTTTCTCTTTATCTACTTTTAGGACTTGAGGGAAAATCTGATGATGTTTTAGGTCATATTTATACAGAAATATAGAAAATTCTAAAGGGTTCACAAACTTTCAAGCACAACTGTACATGAACACTGGGAGAACCTGAAAACTCCAGCAAGGAAGAAAGCGCTCCAGCTGAAGCAGCACTGGGGATGAAGCACCAAGAGGTCTTCAGACAGTGGCAGTTCATGTGAATTTGGAAGGGATGCGAAAACTTCACACTAGAAGAAACCCAATCCGAGAAGTGAATCTCGGTCCAAAAGTTGTAAGCCAGTGACCTTTCCTGATGACACACTGTGTGTGTCGACATGTCCTTAGAGGGAGAGGGAGTCCATACTGGAAAATCACATGAATATGTAAACTCCACGTAGGAACTGGAATCAGCTTTAATTAGAAGTCTTAGAAGTCACGTTTGATTCTTACTTGCTATTTCTTCCACATATCAATCATCTTGTGAAATCTTGGACTATCTTACAACATTCTGGACCTTGACAGATTCCTACTGTTTACCCCTGTGGAGCATGGCCTGGACACAGACAGACGGACACCGATAGTTCACCCAACGCACGTTTATTGTACATTCTATTTACAAATAAGTGACACACACAACCCCAGTACTCCCCCAAAGTCCAGGCGTTTCTCTCGATGCCTTCATCTCAGGTCCGCCTCCACTCCTCTCCTCCCGAGCTCTGTCTCTCTTCCACCCGGCTCCAGCCAACGAATGGAGGGAGGTGGCCCCTTTAATACACACCCGGATGTGCTCCAGGTGCCTCCCGATTAGCTTCAGCCGACACTCCCCAGTTTGGCGGAAGTACCGGCCACGCACCCGGAAGCACTCCGGGTGTCCCTGGTCGTCTTCCCCCCAGCAATTCCGGGTGTGGCAGAAGTGCTGAGGACCAGGGCTCTCCAGGCATCAGGGCGCCCCCTGGCGGTGACAACGGGCCCCTATAGGGTTGAGCTTCTAAGCTCTGTTCCCGTGGTCCCCAAAGCCACCAGAGCAGTCACCCCCTTGTGGTCTGGAGGAAGCGTAAGCCCTCTTCCGGTCCTCCTAGGCATCCCGGCTGGGTACCACCCCAGGCCATACACCACACCCCATACTTTAATAACATCTAAACTTGACTATTGTAATGTCATAACGGATGGGTTCCCAACATCAGTATGTCCACAGCTCTGCTATTAGGGCACCGACTCTGTGGGAGCCACACTGGCGGTCAGTCAAGTTACGTATTCACTACAAAACACACCTGCTGACTTATAGAGCCTGAAACGGCCAACCTCCATCTGATCTTTCTGCCCTCTACAGTTGTGTGTTCCTACCTGCCAACTCCGTTTCTCTGAAGTCAATCTTCTACTCAGTATACTTAAAGATGGACGATACAGCCCTCTGTGTGTCAAAGTAAAATATTGTTCCTGAAACTCTTCACTTAAGGCCATGTCACATTATGCGACTTCTGTCTCGATTTTCAAGGATTGCCTTCATTTACTTAATCTTAGCAAATCAGAGGCAGTTGTCGGCGCCTTCCCATGAAGGCCAGTCACGTAATGTCACATACCCAATAACTTACTCCAACTAGTCCACTGTGCGTACGAGAACTGGCAACCAATGAATACTCATCAGCAAGTACAACGCATGAGGAATTAGGAACATGGGAGTTTTGCACCTCAGAAACAAAAAGAAGCTCGTCTGTCTGATGTCTCTTGCTTTACATACAACGACAAAATGGAAAAAGAAAAGGAAAAGGGCAGAGATTGCGGCTGAACTTGTTGTACCTGTTAATTCTTTGTACAGGAAGCACATTGTTGACTGTCACAAAAAGCTTTGAGTTTAACTGTGCTGGAAGGTCAATCGTTAAATCTGATATGCTCAGCGATCTTCAGTCGTGTAAATCGACACAGTCCAGAGATGAGATCAGCAACTGGATTCGGCAAGCATGATGGACCCAGTGACTAGCAGTCTCATAATGGGACATCCGCTTTAGTCAGCTCCCTGCTAAATTTTAAAAAACAGACATAAAACTGATGTTTGTGAAAACCCATGTGTGATTTGTTTGTATCATTTTGTTACGTATCGTCACACACGCGCGCATGGGAGGCACTCTAAGGGCTTAACTGAGCGTTAGCTATAGAGTCAGGGGTTGGTGAATCGCACTAATGCCTTTTCTCCCTCTACCGCAGATCTCCAGAAGGGAAGACCAAGTAAAGTTCCACCTACTTCTGGCACCAGACCACGCCCTTCTGCTGACCTCACTTCCGCCCATATCCCGCCTCTTCCTGCTGAGCATGTATAAAGCCAAGACCTCCACTCACCCAAATCAGTCACGTTTTCGACTGAGTCTACGATGACTACTCATTTGTTTTGATAATATATGGGGTGGATTCCCCAAAATGTCTTCTTTATTTTGTCTTTTCACAGTATTTATTTGTTTATGGTACTGTCGAAGACAGGAAATAGCATAAATTAAAAATATTTGCTAGCTCTTGCCCTACATGTGCCTGCAGTACCTCTTCTTCATATCCGCATGTGTCTGAACTTCACCTGGCCAGAAGTCACTCTATTGTGCGTGTTCTCATAAAATCTGCTTCTCTGACTCTGTCACTATTTCCGAGGTGCCATTCTCACCTCCTGGTTGTTTTTTATACTTGCCACCTTTGAAAGTGTCTCTCTCAGCGTGCCTCTTGCGCCTTTACTCTTCTTTGTGCGTCTCACACTCTCACTTTCTCTTTCATCGCGTCACTCAAGTCAAACTGACCAATCAGATTGCTCTGAGGGACTAACAGGCCGACATGTTTTATTATAGAGTAGATTTATTTATTTTACTAATTTTACCACATCGTTGTGCTTTGAAATAGGCATCATACATAAAATATATCATTATTACTAGACTACACTACCCATCAGGTAACAGACTTTGAAGTATTCCAAATCTATTGCCTTACGCCTTGTCTGTCTCAATCTGTCTCATCCGACACTTCCTCTGTTGATTGCAACCTTGTAAAGCCTGCTTCTCAGACATGTCATTTCAAAGCATCTTGTTCACCACCTGCCTGCTTTATACTTTCCATCTTTGAAGGTGACTCATTAGTATTTAGCAACCCATCGTCACTTGGTACATTATTTGCTTTGTTGCCATTAAAATGCTCCATTTAACTTTCATTTATGTAAAAACAAAACAAGAATTTTTTGCACCTCTTCTCGGTACCCTTAAGTATGTCTGCCTCTCTTACTTGGCAATTTTTATTTGTGTTACCAAAGCAAAACTAACCAATCAGACAAAAGCCAAACTGACCAATCAGATTGCTTAGCGATACTGGACACAAACACACACATACACAATAGTGGTTCATTATATAGCAGAAGCTTACTGCTGTTAGGCAATGATACCTCCTGGCCTGGCTTCGTTTTCCTAAATTCACCAGTTACCTTTTTAACCACCCTGAAAATACTGATGCACTCAAGATAATACCGTATACACTCATATACAATCGATCATAAAATCAGACTCCGACTTATATGCCCGTTCAAAAATACGACACTTTTTTTTTTTTCAAATATTCTTGCCTCCTCCAATCTCACACGACTTTCTCAGACACATCGAATTTTGTTGCAGCAGCGCAGTTACCAATTTCTTTCGCCACTTCAATGACTTTTAATTTAAAACCAGTTTCATATTTTCTTCTGATCGAACGCTCCATCGTAGATAAGGGATGCTCTTACGATAAAGATGTGTGCGGGTGTGAGATAAAAAAACACAAATCAGTGCAAACGTCGCTTCATAATAGTTCGATTCTTACCGTGTGGTCACGTAGGCACAATACATAGAAAAAAAAGGCTGTGTGCTCCATAATCTCTTGGACCAATAGCATACGTTTTCCGTATTCGACTGACATTATAAAATACCAGAAATTATACGGTAAAATCAAGCCTTGACTTATATGTGGAAGAACTTAAACTTGAGTATATAGGGTAGTTACTTCTGTTCTAAAAAAATCAAAACTAAAATCCCACTTGTTATGTAATTTCTGTCCTCAAATGTCTAGTGCCCAACTGGATTTTATGAATTGTTGTACATTTAGAATGTAGGATGACATCAAACAAGAACCTTTATAACAGAATATGCTGTACACCTGCTTTGTTTCACTTAATTGCCTCATTGTAAGACAGACAGACAGA
>JANRMT010029622.1:0-17580 GCA_026402145.1 Polypterus bichir lapradei | reverse complement strand
TTTTTATTATTTAGGGAGAAAAAAAAATCCAAACCTACATGGCCCTGTGTGAAAAAGTAATTGCCCCCGAACCTAATAACTGGTTGGGCCACCCTTAGCAGCAATAACTGCAATCAAGCTTTTGCGATAACTTGCAATGAGTCTTTTACAGCGCTCTGGAGGAATTTTGGCCCACTCATCTTTGCAGAATTGTTGTAATTCAGCTTTATTTGAGGGTTTTCTAGCATGAACCGCCTTTTTAAGGTCATGCCATAGCTTCTTAATTGGATTGAGGTCAGGACTTTGACTAGGCCACTCCAAAGTCTTCATTTTGTTTTTCTTCAGCCATTCAGAGGTGGATTTGGATTTGGAATCTCCTTCAGGATTTTTTGGTAGACAGTAGAAAAAAAATTGTACCTAGTCGTAACGCTCAGAGTTTATAAATGAAATATTTTTCTTATTTCAAAAGGCTGTAGTTTCTGGCCGGTTGGTTGCTCAAAAAGTGAGTCAATTCTTCTTTCAGCCGTACTTTTAAATCGAAATCATGTTGTTTATAAGACCGCCTAGATTTAATACTTTTAATGTCTATAAGTATGTACAAACTTATTACTTTTTTAATGGTAATGTACGTTTCATGCTGATTACTTTTTAATAGTAATGTACAAACTTATTACTTATAAGAACATTCAGGTTGATTACTTTTTAAATTAAACGTCTTTAAGTACGTAAAAACTTAGGTCTTTATATCTTAATTGTGGAAGAATCGGAGGCCGACCTATATTCTTCTTTACACCTAACGAGTACGCAATTGGAAGAATTAATAGCTACCACTGATTGTCTTTGAGACTAAAAATCCCGCCTTGGACAAAAAAAACTAAAGAGTCCCCAGAGCCCCGTAAGTATTACTTTCACCCGAAGGATCATGTGTATGGAAATAAGGAGCTAGGGGTTGAATATATAATTTTTAACAGAAAACTCGACGCTTCCAAAGAGTGGTTATTCTTCCGAAGGATCCAGTCAGCCTCTAGAATCAGCACAAAGGCCCTCGGACAGTCTATTGTTGAACATCTCTTTCACACAGCCCGGTAAGTTGAGCTAATTGTGCGAGGGTGCCACAAATGTTTATTTTTAAAGAAAACTTAGTCTTGCTTGTTTTTTCAGAACTAGCGTCCCTAGGATTACTGACTCAGATACTCGGGGATTCACCACCGTTTGTATCATCACCCGGACTTCTCACCCAAATAGTCGGCGAACCTGAAAGAATTGATCCTGGGGCTGCTGAGCTGAAGGCCGAAATCAAACGTGTGCTGTTGGTTTTTCAAAGTGCATTACCGGACCTTTTACTACTTTCTCCAGATATACGTGAAAAGGTTATTTTATTGTACTCTATTTTAGAAAACTTGTTCCCCAAATAATGTCAGGCAATATGAGTGGCGATGGTCAAAGTAGGAAAAGGCGCGCAAGTGAGGACTTGGACGCTGAGAGTGGTTCTCAAAATGCTGGTTTACTACAAAATATGGTAAATGAACTCCGCTATTATATTCGGCTCCCAAAAATGCCTACTCCATCACCCCAATATTTTAATGAATTGGAATATATTAATTGGCAAAATCAAAACATGATCCAAATGAATAATATAATATCTGCCATGAGAGTTCCTTCACCTGTTACCACTGCCATTGACTTTGATCAGCTTGACAGCCTTTTAGAAACCCTGCATCCAGTAGCCACCCCCAATGAAATGCAAACATTAAATAACTTGTTAGAAAGGTTTCAGCAGTCTTTGAATGAAATTGTGAATGCTCAAATGGTTCATGGTTTAACAAACATGGGTTCTGTAAATGCTCAACCTTTTGTCTCTCAGAGTATGGTTACGTCAGTCTCAGCTACCCCTTTGGTTACATCCGTTTCAGTTATGCCATTTGTACCCTCCACTTCTGTCTCGGTCACTGCAACTTCTGTTCCAGTACCTGTCTCCTCTGTTTCAGTCCCTGTAGCTACCCCTTCTGCTTCAGTCTCGCCCCCTTCTGGTCCCTCTGCTTCAGTAACCCCATCTGTAGCTACCACGTCTGATCCCTCTGTTTCAGTATGCACCTCCACCCCCTCCACTTCTGTCTCGGCAACCTCTGTTCCAGTCCCTGTAGCTATCCCTTCTGCTTCAGTCTCACCCCCTGTAACCACCACTTCTGGTCCCTCTGCTTCAGTATGCCCCTCTGCTTCAGTCTCGCCCCCTGTAACCACCACTTCTGGTCCCACTGCTTCAGTATGCCCCTCTGCTTCAATACATCCCTCTATCCACTCTGCTTCAGTCTTGTCCCCTGTTTCAGTCACGGCTTCCTCAGCCCCTATTGCACAGCCATTTGCAGCTCCGCCTCTACTTCAGGCATAACAGGCATGGTTGAGTCCTCTGCTGTCTCTAGTGATGGTAGGAGTATTTTTCAGCAGATCGACAGACCAGCTTTTAATCATACCGAAATAAGACGCCCCTTAAATTTCGCCGATGCCTATGAACTAGAGTCTTACGAGGAGGTATATAACAGCATTCATGAAACGCTGCAAAGAATTCTGGATAGATTTTCAGGTACTTTAAACCTGCAAGATGTTGCACAGTTAGAATTGCGTGCTGATTCCTTACCTATAGGCGTTTTTATACAGATGACTGGCTCTAACATTAATGTAGACGATTTTCTTGCGCATATATAGAATCATCTTCAGAGTCATGCGTGTGTGTTAGCGGATGAGTCTCTATTTTATGTTTTTACACGATAACCATTACTATGGTATTTTGTATTTAAAGGGGTTTCTAGGGGTTAAATACTTGTGTGACTACTGTTACACAAGCTACCACTCAATCCTTAGCCATCGTTGTGAAGGCCACTGCAACGTCTGTTTCTCCCCCGATTGCAGGCCGATCCCTGAAGAACTTATCAAGTGTGGTGATTGCAACCGTTAGTGCCGGTCCCAATTTTGTTTTATTCAGCATACAATTCCTAAATTTAATGACAAGACCAACGATATGGAAGCGGCCTGCAACACTGCAAAAATGTGTCCCCTGTGTTACAAAACTTACACAGTGAATGCTGCCTCAAAACCCCATAAATGTCGGCCCAAGGAATGCGGTGTTTGTAAAGCAAAAACTGAAAATGATGCAGAAAACCATCAGTGCTTTATAGAAACCTTAAAGTCTGGAAATCGTTGTGAGAAATACGTATTTTATGATTTTGAAAGTCGGCAGGAAACTGGTGCGCACATTCCTAATTATGTATACTGTAAGTCCTTGCGGGGTAAATCCTGGTTCTGGTCGGGTGAAGATTATGTACACCAGTTCTTTGGCAAATACCATTGTCCCAAGTATCAAGGCTATACCTTCATAGCTCACAATTCAAAAGGTTACGATGGGTACTTTTTAATGAAGTATTTGCTTAAAAATGATGTGAACCCTCGTGTTACCACTCAAGGAAATAAGCTGATGTGTTTCACAAATGATGGTTATCAATTACATTTTCTTGATTCTTTGAATTTTTTTAACAATGAAATTGAATGCCATGCCTAAAGCCATGGGGTTTGAAGCCACAAAAGGTTATTTCCCCAATTTCTTCAATACGGCTGAAAATCAGAATTATATTGGCCCCTATCCTGAGCCTGAATGCTACGGTGTCCAGAGCATGATGACCAAAGAAAAAGAAGAATTTTTTACGTGGTATGAGAGTGTCAAGCATGGCATTTTTAATTTTAAAGAGGAGATGGCTTTTTATTGTAAAAATGACGTCGAAATTCTTAGAACAGCATGCATTAAATTCATAGACGAGGTCATCAAAATTGGCAATATTGACCCGTTTCAATGCATGACCCTGGCATCACTATGTATGGCCATGTACAGGCAAAACTGTATGCCTCCAAAGTCTATCGGTATAATTCCTTCTGACCATTACAATAGTAGTCAGAAAAACTATTCAAACGCATCTATTCAATGGTTATTGTATCTGTGAAACAGAAAAGTTGAACATTCGACACGCTCTAAACCTTGGGAAAGTAAAGAAGGGTTCCTTTTATCTTGACGGCTATGCCAGAGTTAAAGGTATTCCAACCGCCTTTGAATTTGCTGGCTGTTTTTATCACGGCTGACCAGAATGTTATGATTTAAACAGTACACATCCTTTAACCGGTATGACTTGTGTGGTTATGTACCAAAAGTTTATGCGAAAATTGGAAATACTTAGGACAAAATTTAATCTAGATGTGCGCGTGCTGTGGGATCATTCTTGGGAGACAATGAAAAAACAAGACCTCAGGCTACAAACTCAACCTCAACATATAAAACCAAGGAACTAGTTGTTCGGCGGCCATACCAATGCCATAAAATTGTACCACAAGGTCGTGGGCACCGAACAGATTCAATATTATGATTTCACTAGCTTGTACCCATTTGTGAATAAAACAAAAATGTACTGTACCTGGTCGGTCACCCCACTATCATTTTTCAGCAGTTTGGCGATCTCAGGCAGTATTTTGGATTGATTAAAGCCACCGTCCAGCCTCCACGTGGTCTCAATTTTCCAGTCCTGCCTCTCAGGTTTTGCGGGAAATTAATGTTCACCCTCTGTCACACCTGTGTGGAGACAGAAGCTCAGACTGTGGACTGTCGTCACACAGAGGATGAGAGAACTTTAACCGGTATTTGGTGCAGTGTGGAAATAGCAAAGGCTATTGACAAAGGTTATAAAGTTTCAAAAGTATACGAGATTTGGCATTACCCCGAACGTACTTCTGAGTTATTCTCTGACTATATCAAGCTTCATCTAAAAGGCAAGCAGGAGGCATCTGGTTTTCCTGCCTGGTGTACTGATGAGGCTTCCCGAGAACGGTATATTTTAGATTATTATCAGAAGGAAGGCGTACAATTGGACAGCAATAACATCGCTGTAAATCCAGCTAAGAGACAGATTTCAAAGTTGTTTTTAAATTCTCTTTGGGGTAAATTTGGGCAAAAACCTCTCCATCTCACTACTAGTTTAGTCAAGGACGGTGAGGAATTCTTGCAATATATTTTCTCCAAACAGTATAATGTTTCTTATTTTAAATTTATCAGCGATGAGATTGCTCAAATACAATGGAAGTACGCTGATGAAAAGTATACACTACCTGGTAGCGTTAATGTTGTCATTGCTGCTTTCACCACTGCCTGTGCCCAGTTAGAGTTGTACGATTTACTGGACAGTCTGGGGGAAAGGGTGTTGTACCACGACACCGACTCAGTCATTTTTACTTCTCACCCTGGTCAGTACAATCCTCCTCTGGGTGACTATTTAGGAGAGCTCACCAGTGAGTTAAATCCTGGTGATTATATTACTGAATTTGCATCAGGCGGTCCAAAGACGTACAGGTATAAAACAGCGCAAGGCAAAACATGTATGAAGGTAAAAGGTATCACCATCAATCACGAAACCGGTAAAATTGTAAATCTTGAGTCACTAGCCAGAATCTAGTTCAGAATTTTGTGACGTCTCATGAAACCCCTCCTCAAGAGTTACTGGTTCACGGTAAGCAGATCCGTCGAAATAAAAAAGTTTCACTTTAGAAAACAGACCACTCCGAAGAAATTCAGAGTGGTGTATAACAAGAGGGTTCTCCTAAAAGATTACAACACAAGACCTTATGGCTACTAAAAGATTTTGACACACGCCTTCAACACCCCTTCGCTAAAATCATCTCGGGTCGGTCTTGTTCTGGTAAATCCTATTATGTGAAAAAATAATTGGAACATTCGAATCACGTTGTGTCTCAACCTTTTCAAAATATAATTTGGTTTTATAGTTGCTGGCAGAAAATGTACGACGAGCTATCGGATAAATTTCAGCAATTTAAATTTATTGAGGGGCTCCCAAAGTCTTTATGCGACGACGAACTTCTCCCTCATGAGAAAATAAATTTGGTCATAACAGCACGCCGTTATTTTTTTCCCGGTAGTTGGTCACACGCCAGCACACCGCGGAAATATCTTTCGGTGTAGGGATCTTGGGACAGTAGTTCTGTTCATTGTTTTGTATTCATGGTGTTTATTAGTAGTCATACAGAACATTACGTCTCTGTTTGATTTCAATGATGTTGTTAAAGACCGCATATACTATTAGATTGACGGTCCGAGGGAGAGGGACACGGAAGCGTAATTCAAATCTCATGTTTCTAGTTTTAACTAATGAAAAATGATCGCCGCATTCTTGATCGGGGGTTAGACCAAAAGCAAAAAGAGTATATCCTTGTGAGAACTCTGAACAGCTGATAGACAGAGCTTGATCCTTCAAATGCTTACCAGTGGCCAGTACCAGGTTATAGTATTCTCTGGCACTGTGGCTGCTTGCAAAGTCTGGTTGAAAAGGTTTGGCCGGAATCTGTTCACTGTCCAGGTACAGAGCCAGGAACTCTACATCATTATGTTTGAAATTGAACGGATTCCGTGTATAAGACCCCGAAAAGGCCTCATTATCAAGCATGCCAATCACCACATACTTTGGTAGTTGACCCATATACAGGTTTTCTTGATTGCATACTCTGATTCCCTTGGGCATACTGAATACTTTCATATTCACACTTTCCACAGGGTATTTAGCATTGGCTGATGTAAGGGCATGAGCGTGGCCTAATTTTACGGCCGGTGAAACTTTTACTTTTTTTACAAACAGGGAGGCTGATGTTATGATTACTTTGTAACGTTCGGCATCACCAGACATTAAGCAGAATTCATCTTTGTTCCAAACCATTTTAATCTTCACATCTACGCCATTCAATATTAGTTTTTCCTGGAAAAAGAGATCTGAATGTATGTGCCCCAGAAGTTCAGCAGTCCTGCTGCCGGTCGTATAGGCGCTTCTTTTATTAAAACCGATGTTTTCTCCATTGGGATCTGTCTCTTCCAAAGTGTATCTTTGTAAAAAAGTCCTGTAGTAATCTGAGAATGAAGAGTCTCCTGGCTGTAATTTAGCAGGCCTTCTAAGACAGCTCTGTAAGGATAACAATTTGAACTCTGCGATATTAGGCGGTCCCCCAGGGTAACATCAACTTGCGGAAACAAACTGGCTATAGGGTAGTTGACGAATCCGACCTTTGCACCGGCAGGTATGTTAGTCCCGTCAGCATTCACTATCTTTCCCCTTAGGTGTAGAAGAGTGTTATTCAAATCAAGGTAATCTTCCCCATTTCCGGCTATGAGAAATTCTAGCAGAGCTACTTCAGAGAGGGCTGAGAGAGGTAGGACTTCAACGTATATACTTTTATCTACACTCATTTGAGTGAAAGGCACAGTAAACAGATCCAGTTTTGATACTCTTCGGACATTGTGTACGAAAGTCATCTTCTCTTAAAAAATGTCTCTCTTCTTTCTTTTTGCTTGCTTTAGTCTTGTTCCTCTTCTGACGACGTTTAGAAAATGCTGTAAAAATAGTGCGCTTTGACTTTTTAGCTGGTGGAGCCTCACATGACCCTGGTGGTCTCTTGCGTTTTGTCTTTCTCATGACCATCAAGCCCGTTAGTAGTTATAGGCGGGCGGCATGTGTCAAAATCGCAATTAGAGCTGTCAATCATAATGATTTATGACCTTTAAGCCCCGCCCCCCTATGACGTCACACACCGGAAGTCCCGCCCCGATGATGCAAGACCGGAAGTCCCGCCCCGTCGCCTCCTGATGACGTCACGCCGGAATTCTCCGGCGTCGGATTGGTCCAGGGCCCCCTGTCCCCACCCCGACTCCTCCTTGAACCCGCCCCTGGCTCCTGATTGGTCGAATAAACTGTCAAGGGTCCGTTTGATGGATGCCTGACCTCTGGTTGAACCCGCCCCGCACCTGCCGGGTGAAATAAAACTGTCAAGGTCCGTGTGATGGATGTCTGACCGCTGGTTGAACCCCCACCGCCCCCCCTCTCCCGAAAGACAAGCCCGGGCATGTTACAGCCTTTGTGAAATAAACTGTCAACGGTCCGTGTGATGGATGTCTGACCGCTGGTTGAACCAGCTCCGCCCCCCTCTCCCGAAAGACGAGCCCGGGCATGTTACAGCCTGTACCTCGACAAGCTCAGACATGCCCGGGCCTGTCCTGAACAGCTCAAACATGCCCGGGGCCTGCCTCGGCCCCCGCCCTTTCCCTAGCACAATCCCAGACACGTCCGTGGCGTGTCCTGACCAGCTCAGACAAGCCCAAAGTCGCCCCGCCCGTACACAGCCGTCCTGAAGGGTCTGCCTTGGCCCCTGGGCCCGAGGCAGCACCTGACAGACGGCATCCCTACACGGTCCGGTCACCCACACTGTCCGGTCACCCACACTTCCCTGCCGAAAGCCTAAAAAGCTAAACATTTCGTTCTCATCTTGGCTTCAGACTAAGTCAAGCTGCCTTTTTTCCAGCTCACACACAGATAACAAACTGTGAGATCAAAGACACGGGCTGAGTCAGGACACATTTAAACATAGGCTCCCCAGACTTCCCGGACAGTTCTGAAACCGGACGGCATAAAACAGCCCAGCATTTTCTAAAGACTCTGACCGGGAAAAATGGAATCTAGGACCCAGGTCCCAAAGTTCCAGCCTGGGCGAGTTACCTTATAGCCTGTCCTGCTTTAGGTAAGAACCCTGTATCTATTATTTAAAATATCTATCTCAACTTTGATTCATCTAAACCAAGCTGCCTGTCCTGAAAATCTTATAGAGAATTCCACAGAGAGAAAAAACTGACACAAGGGCGAGACATGTTCTTAGTCCCTCTGACGGCCCCATAAGAGCATTACTCAGTCAGCTTTAGCAGCCCCTGCGACCAGGCCCGTGCTCTCTGCACAGAGAAAAGGTCAAATCAGCTTTTGCCTTCCCCCTCCCGATAGCTGAGATATACGGCGGTCCAGCGAATGTATAAGCTATCAACTCGCTGACCGACTGCATCTGTGAATCTTCTCACTTAAGCTGCGCAAAAGCCAGAGGCCGCTCAGGAATTCTTTTGAGGCACTTTTCAAACGTCGGCGTCCTTTTTCATGTCTTTTCATTTTGGTTCCTCGTGGCTTTGATAAGCGCCGACATTTGGGGATGGCCTCCAGACCCTCCCGATAGCTTCAGGTACACAGAGCTCCAGCGTTTGTATAACCTGTCAATTCCCTGAATGGATGGTGCTATCTGTTGTAATCTCCTACACAAAATGCCCCGAGAAAATGCAGGAAATTTCAGGCATTTTTGAAAATTGTGATCATTGCACGGAGTTTTAACAGCAACCTGTAGCCGGGTCACTCACGAGATGGCACCGGTATGTGTTCAGATCTAAACAGACCCCTAATATATGACGCGAAATATGACATTTTTGTCTAAACAGAGAAAAGACATCTGATTTAAAATGACCATTCCAACTTGAAAAAAAGTGCATCGCCGTCCTATATAATAACCGTAAACTAGACCCGATTATCACCATTTTGGAAACCGCTAAGAAAAAACGAGATGGACATGAATGACGGTTTGTCTGTATTTTAACGTTACTGTGTTATTTTGTAATGGATAAAATCCGATATTAACAGACTTCATACTGACTATCATTGCAGAAGCTGTTGTCCCGCAAGATCACGGTAAGATTTATTTTGATGGTTATGATTCTCTATGAATAACTATTATACGCGCTAAAGGCAAAATTTAAAGTCTGGTTCCTTATGTCTTTTCCAGTTAGATGTCTATATCGAGACTGATTCGGGAAATGGTAAATTATTTTTTTTTACAATTTTGATTAAAATGTGCATGGTTTGATTATCTTCCAAGGGTTTGATTATCTGTGCATGGGCCAGATTGACTCGTGCACGCGCTTACAGGATAGCGCGCGCAGGCCGTAGCACATAGCCGATTTTCACTCCGGATGGGTGCGCGCGCTTCAGGATAGCGCGCACAGTCCCAAGACTGTCTCGCCTAATCCACCTCCGAGTGAAATGTAGTTTATTTTAATGCAAGCTATTAGCTCAATGCGTTATTTATCAGTCTTTAAATGTATAGGCCTTAAATAACCGTTTAAGGTGCTCGTGTCAGCGCCTATCGAGAATACTTTATGCCGGTCTACAGGAATCATGTTTTATTTCAAAAATAACTTACGGATCAATCCTTTATTTATTTTTCTAGAAAATTATGTTCCAATAGATTCATCGAACCATTATGATGATGATGATACAGGTAAGAATATATTTTTTAAATCGATAAAGTGTTTACAAATTTCCTAACGGCGGTTGTCTGCGCGTTCATACCTGGTGTTTTCAATGTTCCAAACTTTGCGCGTATGTCATCGGTCATGCCTAGTGTTTACAAAGTTCCAAAAATGTGCAGCTTATTCGCGCTTTCATTGTAAATTAAAATGTCATTATTTTCATTCAGTATTGTCGAACCGAAAGGCCCCAGGGTTTTTACAAGCCTCGTCTATTTGTGGAATCCTAGGGTAAATGAATATTATAACACGTTCATGTATTTATCAGGGCCGTTTGTCTAATCTGGAAAAGTTTGTGTCCATTTTACTGTATGGAGTGCACGGGCGCTTTGTTAAAATGTATCGGGTTGTTACAATTAGGCTAGCATCTGCGAGAGTCTGTCTAGCGACCATAAAATAGAATTTTTTATAGTGCCGTGCTTCTATAGGTCTGAACAGGGAGTGAAAAAGTTGGGGATGATGCGTAATAAAACCTCCTCGGTTTATCATCAGCCTGCCTGTGTGTGTGTGTGTGTGTGTGTGTGTGTGTGCTTGTTTGTCTGTGTGTGTGACCTGTTATTTTAAAGGGGCGTATGCATTTTGTTTGAGCTACGCCAGGCCGCGTGTTCCGGGAATGTTATTTAAAACAACTTAGGCATTTTCAATGCGCGCCTCTGGGTGTGTGTATGTGTCTGGCCTGTTATTTTAAAGAGCGTATACATTTTCTTTTTTTTCTAGACGAAAATCCTTTACAGAACGAAACAGTTTCTCAAAGGGATTCCCCAGAGGTAATCAGCCTCAGTGAGTGTCATTTTCAGTTTTATCCAAGAAACGCCTGGGGTTCAGACATATCTCCAGATGTTGTAAAAAAGGTCTTTAACTTTTCTTTTCAGGCTCCCCGGGTATTTTAACTCAGTTGTTGAACGGATCAGAAAGTCTAAACCAATACCGTAACTGGCAGACCCCACAAACACCGCCCCCGTCTGAGGTCAGCTACCCGCCTTCGTCCAGGTCCTGCGCCAGCCTCAGACGGATTTCTCCCAGCCCCTATGACAGCCTCAGACGGCGTTTATCCCACCAGGGGTCCCGATCGCCCACATCGACTCACTCTGACCTCGCCTCTTGTTATTCCCTTAGGCCTGAACACGAACAGAGGCATCGAGAAAGGCTGCAAGACCTTGGCCTGTTAGTGGATTATTTTGTAGAATTAGAGGGTCCTATGTACAGCTCCGTACCTGATATGTGCAGATATTTGATGTATATGCATGCTTTTTACAGGATTCTAACCCAAAAGTAAAGGATAGGTGTTATATGACTTTTTTTTTCATTAAAATAACATCGACTGCAAATCAATATTATTATTATACTCTGTGTTTATAACTATTACCTTTGATTCAATTTAGGTTATGCATGAAAACGGGTCTAGCGAAAGCAACGACAGCAGCGGTAACAGCAACGTCGGTGATACAGACAGTGAGCGTGAATATCCTGCCAGGCGTAAAGGTAGGAAAAGACCGTCCAGTGAAAACCTGAGACTATTAAAAGAGATGTCTGATAACCTCGAATATTCTATAAAGCCCCCTAAAATCCCGACCCCTCCACGATCTCCTGAAATTGTTCAATCACCATTCCCCGTGACACATCCGATCGACAATTTTGACCTGATTGACAACGCGCTTCAGGTTCTAAATTCTGATGAAATAGCCGTAGTTAACGCTCTGCTGGAGCTTTTGAAGAATACCTCTTCTCAGGCCAGATCGTCTTCAGCTGCTTCACCAGCGCCTCATACCCTACACACGAATGTAATATCCCCACAACCTTCTACCTCACGTACAACGTGTACATCACCTACCTCAGGGCCCAGTAACGCCCTTCTTCAACACTCGCCTGTTAAGGCCTTAACGGAGTCGGGTAATTCACCCCGACATCGTCAGACGGGAACGGGTGTACCTAATTTGCCCCGGGTAAACTCGAGTCTCGAAACCAACTCTCCACAGCCCTCTACCTCGCATACAGTGAATCCTTCGTCTCCAGAGCCGTCCGTAAACTCTCCACATCCGTCTACCTCGCATACGGAGAATCTTTCGTCTCCAGAGTTGCCAGTAAGCTCTCCACAGCCCTCTACCTCGCATACGGAGAATCCTTCGTCTCCAGAGCCGTCCGTAAACTCTCCACAACCGTCTATCTCTCGATTAAATAATTTGTCTATCACGGAGCGTCCAAAATTTAACAATATCGAGATTAGGCACCGCTTCAATTTTTCCAAGGCCTACGCACTGGATTCATTCGCCCAAGTATTTCATCATATGCACGAGACCCTTCAGCACCTTTTAGACAGTTTTACCAGCACTTTGAATCCTGAGGATCTAGTCCAGCTAGAATTACGTGCCGATTCTCTCAACCCGGGTGTTTTTTCCCTAACCCCGGCGGGGACGCTTTCAGTCGAGGACTTTTTTTCATCAAATTGAGTTACTTCTCCAAAGTCACGCCACTATTTTAGCCGATTCTAGTCTGACGTTAATCGTCCAGGTAGTCAGGGTTCCGGCTGGCGGAGGGGGTCCGAGGCATAAAGCCTGTACCCTTTTCAACGATGTAATCGTTCAAAAGAAACAAAAGCACCTATGGGTCTCTTTCAACCCGGATGATCAGTGCTGTTTTGCCAGGGGATTGCTGGCTGTATTAAACGACAGATTCAGAAGCAATCAGAAATTGTGTGAACAAGAGGGTCGTCGATTGCACGTCAGGGTCGGGTTATCTATGGATCAGAAAGTAACGTTTTCAGATGTAGAAAAATTTGAGAGGCTCATGGGTATTAAAATTATCGTTTGGTACCGGGAACCGAACGCTAACGCTCTATTAAAATTTGAAACGTCCCAGGGCCAAAATCCAAAGACGGCTTTCTTGTTTTTGCACCGTGAGCATTATTACGGTATTTTGAATCTAAAAGGCTTTCTGGGTTTTTCCTACATCTGCGATTTCTGCTACACGGGTTATTCTGATCCGGCACGACATCGCTGCGAGCAGCACTGCAACGTCTGTTTATCTACAGACTGTCGCTCGGTTGACGGGGAAGCTATTCGATGTTCCGATTGCCATCGATTCTGTCGATCGAGGTTTTGCTTCAAAAGCCACAAAACACGGACATTTAACGAAAAGACGCGTCGGTCTGAAAGTCTCTGCGATACCCAGAAAGTCTGCGCCCTCTGCAAACAGAAATACGTGGTGAATGCCGAGTCAAAACCTCACAAGTGTCGACCCAAACACTGCCGCGTTTGTAGAGCGGTCGTGGAAGAGTCGGATGAAAATCATCAGTGTTTTATTCAAAGTTTACCGGAAAGACCGCTCCAAGAAAACTATGTGTTCTACGATTTTGAGTGCCGTCAAGATGACGGAATCCACATCCCCAATTACATCCACTGCATGCATTGGAACGGTCAATCTTGGAGTCGGGCCGGTGAGGATTGCGTGGCAAAGTTTTTCTACAGATATCGATGTCCGAAATACGAAGATTACACGTTCATAGCTCACAATTCTAAGGGGTATGACGGCTATTTCCTTTTGAAATATCTCGTGGAGAGCGGACAAACTCCGACTGTTACATCTCAGGGTTGTAAACTAATGTGCTTTATAGAAGAAGATTATAACTTGAGATTTATCGATTTGTTGAACTTCTTGCCTATGAAATTGAGCAGTATGCCCAAAGCCCTGGGATTCCAGGCTCAAAAAGGGTACTTTCCCCATTTCTTTAACACCGCTGAAAATCAAAACTACATCGTACCGTACCCCGAGCCTAAATATTACGGTTTTGAGCACATGATGAGCCAGGAAAGACAGGAGTTTTTGTCTTGGTACGAATCGATTAAAACGGTACCTTCAACTTTAAACAAGAAATGGCCTACTATTGTCGAAACAACGTGGTTATTTTGAGAACGGCGTGCATGAAATTTAGACAGGAAGTGCTGAGGATCGGCAATATCGATCCCTTTCAGTGTATGACCCTAGCTTCTCTCTGCCTGTCCATGTACAGACAAAACTGCATGCCCGATAATGCAATCGGAATCATTCCGAGTGACCATTACAAAAGCACTCACAAAGCTTATTCCAATGCTTCTATTCAATGGCTGATGTTTCTTTCCGAAAAGGAAAAATAAACATTCGGCACGCCCTGAATCACGGCGAAGTCAAGATGGGTTCCTTTTATTTAGACGGTTACGCCCAAGTTCAGGGAGTCCCGACGGACTTTGAGTTCACTGGATGCTTTTATCACGGATGTCCAGAGTGCTACGAGGCCCAAGCCAAACATCCTCTCACCGGGGCTCCTTATGCCGAATTGTTTCAAACATTTGACGACAAACTCAAGAATTTGCGTGAAACATTTAATCTGACGGTGAGAGTCCTTTGGGAACATCAATGGGAACGCATGAAAAAAGAGGACTCAGAGCTTCAGGATTTCTTAAGACGCTTCGAGTTTCCTGAACCTATCAATCCCTGTGACGCCCTGTATGGAGGGCGCACCAACGCGATCAAATTATATCATAAGGTTCAAGGCGACGAGCAAATGCATTATTACGATTTTACTAGTCTGTACCCTTACGTCAACAAAACAAAAACCTACACGATCGGCCATCCGACCCTTGTTTTCCGGGAGTTTGGCGATCTTAAGAAATACTTTGGGCTTATTAAAATCACCGTGTTAGCCCCTCGCAATTTGTACTTTCCTGTCCTACCCTTAAGAATTTGTGATAAATTGATGTTCGTTCTGTGTCGTACGTGCGCAGAAACCCAGACGTCCACCGGCCTTTGCCGTCACAACGATCGGGAAAGGTCTTTAACGGGAACCTGGTGCAGCGTCGAGATACTCAAGGCCTTAGATAAAGGGTACAGAGTATTAAAAATTCATGAGATATGGCATTACGAACAAAGTACTGCCGATTTATTTTCCCGAGTACATCAAAATTCATCTGAAAGGCAAACAGGAGGCCTCGGGATGGCCCTCCTGGGCCCGGGACGAAGCCTCCCGCCGGCGCTATTTGGACGACTATTTCTTAAAAGAAGGCGTATTATTGGAGAGTGTAAACATAGCCTCCAACCCCGCTAAGAGACAAATTTCCAAACTATTTCTGAATTCTCTTTGGGGAAAATTCGGTCAGAAGCCTAATCAGCTGACCACGACGTTTGTTACACACACCCAAGAATTCTTCGATTACCTGTTCTCAGACCTGTATCGGGTCTCCTATTTTGGCTTTATCAGCGACGAAATCGCTCAAGTGCAGTGGAGGTATGCCGATGATAGATACGTTCTACCCGGGCCCATCAATGTGGTGATCGCCGCTTTCACCACGGCGTATGCCCGCCTAGAATTGTACGAATTGTTGGATCGTTTAGGACCGAGGATTCTGTATCATGATACAGATTCCGTTATCTTCACAGCTTCGCCCGGCCAGTACACTCCGCCCCTCGGGGACTATTTAGGTGAACTCACCAGCGAACTAGATCCTGACGACTTCATAGAAGAATTTGTTTCCGGGGGTCCGAAAACGTACGCGTACAAAACGTTCAAAGGTAAGGTCTGCATGAAAGTCAAGGGCATTACTCTCAATCACAAAACGGTTCAAACGGTAAACCTATACTCATTAATGGATCTAGTGCATAGTTTTGTAGAACAAGACGTCACGAAAGAAATAACGGTTCACGGCACGCAGATTCATAGGAACAAAATGAACCTGACGTTGCAAAATCGTCCACTTAGAAAAAGATTCAGAGTGGTGTACAAAAAAAGGGTTCTTTTGCCCGATTTCACATCCTCCCATATGGATACTAAAGAGGGTTTTGAAGTTAGACTTCAGCATCCGTTCTCAAAAATAGTCTCGGGACCCTCGTGTTCGGGTAAATCGCATTATGTGAAAAAGCTTTTGGAGCACGCGGACCGTGTGCTTTCTCGCCGCCCTGACAATAGTCTGGTTTTATAGTTGCTGGCAGACTCTGTACGACGAACTGTTAGCCCAGTTTCCCAATATCAGATTTTTCGAGGGGTTACCCGTCTCCTTAAGCGACGATGAACTACTACCGCCTGACCGAGTGAACTTGGCGATCGTCAACGATTTGAAGGAACAGGCGAGCCATAGCCAAGAGATAGAAAGGGCCTTCACAAAATATACTCATCACCGGAATTTGTCCATCATTTACTTGGTCCAAAATTTATTTTTTCAAGGCAAGAAAAGTAGAACGATAAATCTGAACACCAATTACATCACCCTGTTTAAAAACCCGAGAGATAAGCTGCAAATTACGAATTTAGCGCGTCAAATGTACCCCGGTAGGGTGAAATTTTTCTTGGAGGCCTTTGAGGACGCTACGCGAACCCCTTACGGCTATCTGTTGGTGGATCTGAAAGCCCAGACGCCTGACGAATTTCGTTTACGTACCGGATTGTTTCCTCCCGACTGGCCTGTGGCCTACGTCGTAAAAAGATAAAGACGTATGATTTCCCGAGTATTTGAGAAAGAACCGGCATGTCGACCAGAATAAAAAGAAATCTCCCTCTGCTCAAGACCCTACACAGGGTCTCTTGTCGCCGAAGAAAAGCGCTGTTGAGCGAGGCTCCGGACGATTTCATTTACGCTCTGGCCGAAATAGCTCTCAATACTTTAAAAGGCCACGTACCCCTGACTTCCAGACAGTTCAAGTTACTGAAGAAGCATCGTTGCTCCGTTAAAAAACTCGGTGATAAAAAACTCACCGTTAAAAAGAAAAAAGCCCTTTTAAATCAGAAAGGAGGGTTTCTCGGAGCCCTATTAAGCGCCGCTATTCCTTTCATTACTAGTTTAATAGGATCGAGATTATAAATATGGAATACACGCGCAAGATGTACCTGGTCCCTCAACAACAATTGGCTCAATGGAATCAGAAAGCCCCAACTTCCACCGACCTTTTAAGCGCTATGGAAAGTGAACTGGATAAACAAATGAAACTCATACTGCAACGCGATGACTTGAGCGCCGACGCAAAAGTAAAACTTTATACGACCGCCTTACAAAGATACCTGACCTTTGTGAAAAAAGCGGATAAACAAACCGGATCTCTGACATTATTGCTGCCTGACGAGAGCCAGGAGGAACCGTCGGGAGCTCTCAAACAGGCTCCTAGTACCCCGGAAGAAAGGGTGTACGACGAGATTTTGAAAAATGCTCCGGATAAATCAAAGAAATATACCGAAATTATTTTACAGAAAATGTCGCATCACCCTAATACAACCTACTGGAATGACTTGGGAGAGTTTGTGTTTCGCGGAGAACCTTTACCCGGTACGAATATGGTCGATCTAATGCGAAACTTAACCGCCCGTCACAACATACCATCCTATCGGAGACCCAGGGGTTGGAAAGAATTTATTAAGGCCCTGGCCGGATTGAACATTC
>JANRMT010029540.1:0-12640 GCA_026402145.1 Polypterus bichir lapradei | reverse complement strand
GAATCAGTCGGCCCATTCTCCTCTGACCTCTAGCTTCAACAAGGCATTTTCGCCCACAGGACTGCCGCATACTGGATGTTTTTCCCTTTTCACACCATTCTTTGTAAACCCTAGAAATGGTTGTGCGTGAAAATCCCAGTAACTGAGCAGATTGTGAAATACTCAGACCGGCCCGTCTGGCACCAACAACCATGCCACGCTCAAAATTGCTTAAATCACCTTTCTTTCCCATTCTGACATTCAGTTTGGAGTTCAGGAGATTGTCTTGACCAGGACCACACCCCTAAATGCATTGAAGCAACTGCCATGTGATTGGTTGATTAGATAATTGCATTAATGAGAAATTGAACAGGTGTTCCTAATAATCCTTTAGGTGAGTGTATACACACACACACACACATATATACACATATATATATATATAAATATATATGGCACAGGTACAGCTTAAAAGTTCTTACAGATACGCTAATAAATGTTGCAGATACTCTAAGTTAACAATGAAAGAGCACTGCTTGGTAAACTAATATAGGGCAGAAGACAGCGTCCATGTAAATGAACCCCTGATGACTGCATTGTAAAACTGTACGCTGCAACTCTTTAAAGTTATAATAAGCAGTATTTACAAATCAAGTATAGCATTGAGTGCTTTAACAAACATGTTGTTCTCAGCAGAATCAAAACTGTAATCATAAAAATGAGCTCTCAAGCAAGCAATATACTTCTTGCCTTTGCTATAACACGTAGTACAAATTACCAATCATAGACAATTATAAATCACTGGAAAGGAGTGAAACTCAGCTATCCAATGATAATGAGCCTTTCACTGTACTGTATGTGGCTCGGTGTAAGTGACGTAGTTGAGATCTTTAATCTGTGACACGCTGCTTGCATATCCGTGTGCTTGTTGAGTATTTTAATAATGAAAGAGCGCAGACAACATGAAAACCTGTGATTTATTTGAAAGAAAACACCACTGGGTTTGTAAAATACCATTATTGCTTTTGATTGACTTGTGGGTTTATTGCAATGCACACAAGCAACTTTGAAATATGTCAGTGTCCTGCCAGAAGGACATAAGTGATTATAACAACTGCAAAGTACATACAGGCAAAATGAATATTAACTATAGATGGACGATGGTCAGCACTGTTCTATAGGTAGCTACCTCTGAATAAAGATTTACGAGTTTACATTGATGCAACATTCTCATCATCCAGACAATAAACATAAGTAACTAAAAAGACTAATAAAATATTGTTGTTTATAAATTAAGAAGGATAATTTGGTTGAATATACAAGTTCCTTAATCTTAACGTATTTACTGGACATCAAAAGTTATTTGTTTATTCTACAAACAAATAAAAAACTGAAGAGGAAGTCAGCAAAAGCGTTTCAAGGAAAAAAATAGCATCCATCCACTGACACATGTAAACTTTTCTATTCAGTTAGATTCCAAAGTAAATAAGCAAGATGCACAGGAAAGCAACCACCTTGAATCAAACCATCCCCATCTCTCAGCAATTTTGCCTCCCAAAGTGAAGGAGGACAAGAGCTTGGCTTTAATAAACAGGAATATAACAAAATGAAAAAATGTAGACTTAAACCTCTTTAAAATATAATCAAGATAACATAGCAAGCAAAGGGTTCTAAATACTACAAACATTGCTCTTTGTTCTTTGTTACTGTAATTATTGTTAACTATTCCTACTAATTATTACCCATCCATCCATTATCCAACCCACTATATCCTAACTACAGAGTCACGGGGGTCTGCTGGAGCCAAGCCCAGCCAACACAGGACGCAAGGCAGGAAACAAACCCCAGGCAGTGCGCCAGCCCACCACAGGGAACACACACCTACACACCAAGCACACACTAGGGACAATTTAATATCGCCAATGCACCTAACCTGCACGTCTTTGGACTGTGGGAGGAAACCGGAGCACCCGGAGGAAACCCACGCAGACACAGGGAGAACATGCAAACTCCATGCAGGGAGGACCTGGGAAGTGAACCCAGGTCTCCTTACTGCAAGGCAGCAGCGCTACCACTGCGCCAGCGTGCCGCCCACTAATTATTATAATTAATGAAATTCTATTTTGTGATCTTTTTATTGACAAAACAAAAATCAAAATTAACACAGTGGTAGTTATTATTTTTAAAGAGGGTGAGATTATAACTGTTCAGCACATTAAAGCAAAAAAGGACCCCAACCCCGCCTCTTTAAGAGTTTTGTGCAGAATAATAAGTCATAGGATAAGTGACATGGAAATTAATGGTGACCTGGGAGTAGGGAAAGGACGGAATGCAAAAATAAAAAAACTGGCAAATAGAACAGGTCTTCAGTTAGTCTCTGGTGAGAGAAAACTGTTGTGTTTAAAAAAAATGGGAAGTTATCTGTCTTGGCTTTAACCACACTAGCAACTTAATCCCAAATGTTGATGGATTTAGTTGTGAGTTAATGAATCTATACTACCAAACAGTCGCACATGGATAAAGTAGTAGATGGTGGCAAACCAATGATGAGAGTTGACTATTTCTCAAAACAAAAATGTGCAACAATCGCCCAAAAGCAAAAACCTTTAATTTACAGGATGTGAACAGAAGAGTGAATACATCCTGCTAAAGGAATATTTTTTGGGAACAAAGGATACCTTTTACTAAAACAAAACTAGGTCATACTGCCAAGTATTAAGAGCAGAAAACAAGCCTCAAGACTTTAGAACTGATGAACATTGTGAAAGCAAGAAGAGGTAGAAATATGGTAGTCCTCACACATAACACGGAATATCTGGTTCCTCAACAATTATTTCTTAAGCTGCTGGCACTTCAAGGAGATGGCTAAGAACAAGAACACTACTGGTATTCACTTGTACTCAGAGAGTGGCTCATGAAAATGGAAAATTACACATGTACAGTCATATGAATAAGTTTGGGAACCCCTCTTAATTGTTTGGATTTTTGTTTATCATTGGCTGAGCTTTCAAAGTAGCAACTTCCTTTTAATGTATCACATGCCTTATGGAAACAGTAGTATTTCAGCAGTGACATTAAGTTTATTGGATTAACAGAAAATATGCAATATGCATCATAACACAATTAGGCAGGTGCATAAATTTGGGCACCCCAGCAGGGATATTACATCAATACTTAGTTGAGCCTCCTTTTGCAAATATAACAGCCACTAGACGCCTCCTATAGCCTTTGATGAGTGTCTGGATTGTGGACGGAGGTATTTTTGACCATTCTTCCATACAAAATCCATCCCATAGATTTTTGATGATAATCAAGTCAGGGGACTGTAACGGTCATTCCAGAGTATTGTACTTCTCCCTCTGCATGAATGCCTTTGTAGATTTTGAACTGTGTTTTGGGTCATTGTCTGGAATATCCAACCTCTGCGTAACTTCAACTTTGTGACTGATGCTTTAACATTATCCTGAAAAATTTGTTGAGATTGGGTTGAATTCATTCGACCCTCAACTTTAACAAGGGCCCCAGTCCCTGAACTAGCCACACAGCCCCGCAGCATGATGGAACTTCCACCAAATTTGACAATAGGTAGTAGGTGTCTTTCTTGGCATGCGGTGTTCTTATTCCGCCATGCAAAGCACTTTTTGTTATGACCAAATAAATCAATTTTTGTCTCATCAGTCCAAAGCACTTAGTTCCAAAATGAATCTGGCTTGTCTAAATGAACATTTGCATGCAACAAGTGACTCTGTTTGTGGTGAGAGTGCGGAAAGGGCTTCTTTCTCATCACTCTGCCATACAGATGTTCTTTGTGCAAATTGCGCTGAATTGTAGAACAATGTACAGATACAACATCTGCAACAAGATGTTCTTGCAGGTCTTTGGAGGTGATCTGTGGGTTGTCTGTAACCATTCTCACAGTCCTGAGCATATGCCAGACCTGTATTTTTCTTGGCCTGCCAGACCTGGGTTTAACAGCAACCGTGCCTGTGGCCTTCCATTTCCTGATTAGATTTCCTTACAGTTGAGACTGACAGTTTAAACCACTGAGATAGCTTTTTGTAGCCTTCCCCTAAACCATGATACTGAACAATCTTTTGTTTTTAGATCTTTTTAGAGTTGCTTTGAGGATGCCATACTGTCACTCTTCAGAGTAGAGTCAAAGGGAAGCACAACTTGCAATTGACCACCTTAAATACCCTTTCTCATGATTGGACACACCTGTCTATGAAGTTCAAGGCTTAATGAGCTAATCCAACCAATTTGGTGTTGCAAATAATCAGTATTGAGCAGTTACATACATGCATTCAAATCACCTAAAGTACAAGGGTACCCAAATTTTTGCACAGCCAGTTTTTTACATTTGATTTAATTTCATACAACTAAATGCTGCTTCACTAAAAATCTTTGTTTGGGAAACACCCCAGAACTCAGATGTTCCTAGGAAATGAATGACATACCACTGTTATCTTTTTTGTTGAACGTAGAGTAAATTATTATGCAGGGTGAGAGGGGTTCCCAAACATTTTCATATGACTGTAGTTTAAGAAGGAAGATCACTTGACTTTTCACAAGCTACAAATTTGAATGACATATGACAGAAACTGGCCAAGAATGTATTATTCATTACAATAAAAGTAGCCAAGAAAGACAGTAAAAAGGGCAGGAAAATACTTCTTGTGTCTTCCCAACTTGTTGGTAAAATAATGCAATTGTAGATGAGAAAAATATGTTGGCAGTCTTGTACTGTACATGAATAAGATAAATGTCTTAAGAATTAATTTTAATCAATGGTCTTACCTTAAAAAAACATGAAGTGCTCTCTTTGGCAAGAATGCATCCAAAATCTAAGACACCATCCTCCACTGAACATATCACCACAGGACATATTCCTTTTCCAGATAAGTTCAAGTTTAGGGCTGCATTTTTAGTCTGAACCTCCAAGATTTCATAATACTGTTAATGGAAAATAATTATTGAAAATGATATAAAGGAGTGCCTTGCAAGTAATAAAAGTTAGTTCTCTGAAGCACCTGGAAATTATGAATGATGTCAGTTTGGCTATGCTTTATTTAACAGAATTATTATTTAACATAATTATTTAACAACTTTATCAATAATTTTATTTTATTTTTTCTTCTAAAATATGCTACTGAAAGTTGGTAAATGTGAAAAGCAATAGAAAAAATTAAATTATTATAACAAAGTTAATACTTTTAATACACTGTTTTATCTAAAATAATTCTTTCAAAAATACATAATAGTCATCAATTAAAATATGCAAGTATTTATAATACTCTTATACTAAATTAGTACTTTTGATTTTTATTAATTCTAATTTGTTTTCTTTGTGAAACTGCTTTCTTTGACAGAATTCTTCTTTCTACAGTTTTATTAATATTTATTATTTAAGGCCTGATTATTTTTGTTTGGAACATTTTAAATTTATACTCAAGTTGATGTGTATAGCTTAATACTGCAGGAATATTTTATGTAATATTATAAAAATAATATGATATGCCCACCCGATAGAAGTATATGGTGTGGGAAAAAAAAATATTATTAGTACCTTTTTGTTTTCCATAGGGGTAAATGAGATCAAGAGGGTGTGAGTTGCTCCTGGTAGAAGAGGCCTGAGGGCATTCATCAACATAAAAGGTCCACAGGGGTTAAAAAGAGAGGAACTGAGCTGAGAAGCAAACTGATTAAGGATACACACTATGAATACATTTTTCTATACATTATTTATATAGTAGGATTTATAGATTGCAAAATTATAAACATATTACATAAGAAACTGGAATACAAATAGGCCTTTGGATATGGCAGTCTCAATTCTACAATTGAGACTGCAGTTCTACAGATATGAACAAGCACATAAAATCCAAAAATGTTTCTTTTCAAATAAATTTTGATTAATTTTCATCCAGTGATTTCCCTTTTTAATTATGGATTAGCAATGATCACCAAAATCATGGACCGTTTTGCATGTGTCACTGCATAAGCTGTCGATTGAGACCAACATCAAGCTTTAAAGGCATATGACATATGAGTTTTTGTGTAAGAGAAAGACAAGCCTTACAATTTTATATATATATATATATATAAATGAACAAAACTAGTTTTGACATGGACAAATACAAAGTAAGAATCAATACATTATTTTCATTGTCATACAGCCACGCAATACGCTCTATCACAGGCAAGCACTTATATCTGCAGCTGGCCTTTTCACTGAGTGGTAGAACCCATTATTTCTAATTTTCTGCTTCCTAAATACATGTCCCAGGTATGCCATCACAAGGAGAAATTTTTGAAGTTTTCTGACCAGACATGTTCTTGCCCTATCACTCAAACGAGACATGCTAATTGAAATACCATTATTTACGAAGGGAATGACAACAATGCAAGAAAACATGTATCATATATACCACTGATAAGACCTGTCAAACCCAAGATTATTCTACTACATCTGCCAAGACTCATTACTAAACATGGTGATATCTTTTCTGATTTTCACACTAACTTATCTTCAGGTTTGTAGCTACTTTTTTATTTTGCTAGCAAGGATCAGTCTGCTCCCTTTCTGCTTTGAGCTCATTCTGCAATAGCAGTATGTTCTCCTCTGAAGCATGACTGACATCACTTACAGGTTTAATAACTGATAGATAGACAGACAGACAGACAGATAGAAAGAATGAAAGAAAGAGGGAAAATTGTTTTAAACATACCAAATGATATTATATATTCAATGAATATTTAATAATATGTTTTAGTCACAAGACTTCTGGTTCACTGATTACTCTGCAGCCCTGCTCTGTGACTTACATTTGTAGTTGGAGCATTTCGAATCACTCCTGAGGTGCCTGTATGTGTCCTCTGTTTAATTTACTGCATAACTGCATTGTACTCTCAATGATCTTAGTCCAATCTTTTAATGAATTACATTAATTTATGCAGGATATCTTTCAAGGAAAAAGATGCAACATTTTAATGCTTGTTTCATTTGTTTGATGTGCATATAGTCCAGCATGCATTTTTCTGGTGTGAACAATTTATTTATCAACTAACCCTAACTAGTGGTTGGCCCTAAATTCTTTGGTTAAATCAGTTACAACATTGGCCATCACCAACAGTATAACTTTGTCAACATGCAGGTTCATACAAGAGCCTTCCCAGAGTTAAAATAAATTACAGGAAATCTCTATAAAGCAATAGCCGGTGTGAATTATTATGAACATAGTTATAAGGCAATTCAAAGTTTCATTGTTTTTCCATCAAACCACACTCAAAGCCATACTGTCAAAATGGAAGATATTAATTTTCCTGGTAGTGGTTACTCCTGTCAACACTGCTACAAAACAAAGTATAATATATGTGAAGTAATAACAAATCCTAAAACAAATTGGATCTATTCACTTCTCTTACAGTATCATGGCTAATGGATCATACTGTACTGTATATTAATAAGCTAGTCTGCCTTCTTATTACTGAAGACTCTGAGCAGTCATTGGAAGTGATTAGCCAACATGCCCTTTGGTGTTTATTGCCATCCCAGCACTCACAAGAACAGATCAAATGACCAAGCTATGGATACCGGTAGTAGCCCTCCTGGAGGCAAATAAATAGGAATACATATTATCAGAATGGGGTTGCCATACATCAGGGTAGAATTTTGATAGATAAAGCCCAAAAAGGCTGCATATTTCACAAACAGAGTTAAGCAAATTGACAGTCATTCTTTTAAGTCTAATGAGGTTGGGAACATTAACAGTCGAAGAGAAAAACACTTTTTCTATTATGTGACCCTTTGCAATAATACTGTAGTGCTGTTACCTCTATGTCTATTCACATACTGTATACTTGAGCTGTGTTCAGATGTATTAAAAATATGCCAACAACCCCATAATAATAAAGAAATGGAAATGTAATTAGTATTAATTAAATTTTAACAGTAAACCGGAAAAAATAAAAAGATACTTCCACTGTTTCATGGGAGATATTTTGTACTCTAATTCTTTTCTTCAGCGTGTGACCTGATGAACAAGAACAACAAGATTAAAAGCCAACATAAAAAGACTGTAAAAATCAAAATGTATATTTAACCTAATGCTGATGGAGATGTATACTAACACAATACTGCTTTAATTGTGATTTACATTTATACATTGTAGAGTTATGCAGTTTCAGAGTTAGGCATACCACCCTAGCAATTAATCCACTAGAAAGTATTGTATTCTGAGACCAACAAATGTCTTAGAGACTATTCTGCTGGTTTTCTTAAAAGGAACAGATGTGCACTAGATACAATACAATTGGGAGAGACATCTGATGTAGCTGGAGGTCAACCTGTTTAAAAAAAGTTAGATGAAAACTGCTCTTGCTGGTCTCTTGACATCCAATGGATGACAAAACATTAAGGAACAAATCAAATGCAGTCAGCTTGTACATACAGTTAGAAACAGACGTCTCCAGGTAAAGAACTGCTTTAAATAAGGTTCTTACAAGCAACATGGTGGTCTTGTTACAGAAAAAATAAACTGCTCTCTAACATTCACCACTGTATTTTATACTAGTAAGAGAGAATGACTGTGTGAAACCTCATTACAGTTCACTGCAACACAGCAAGCTACCACAAGGTGTGACCAAATCCAGAGGAAGAACCTTGGACAAAGAAGGATAAAGTGTGCTCTTCTTTCACATATACCACTGAAAATCTCACTTTGGGCCATGGAGACTTCCAGCCAATTAGTTCCTCCATCTATACTGCTTATAATATTGCAGCCAGGGAAAAAAGGTAGTGAATTACTAGCATATGCATTTGTGGTTATTGGCTTTACTTGAATTTAAAGTTTGTTTGTTCTTCTAAATTTAATAGGGATCACTAAATTCCTAAAAGAATAATCTCCATACTCATGAATCCACAACAGCTGACAACATAAAGTCATGCAGCGGATTAAAACACACAAAAGTTAGTACCAAGTACACTCAAAGCAGAAGTTTGAACAGTACCGATTTTTTACTTCTGCTCCTGCCAAAGTTTAATTCTAATACAGACAAAATTCCACTCCATTTCTGCACACTCACACCTGCATTCCTATTTCTTCCTCTAAAAAGAGCTTGAACTGGGGACAGACATGAGTTAAACTGTCTGACTGTCTTTTGTTTTTCAAAATACCTGTACAATCAGAGATAATCTATTGATGTTACAGTGTTTTCAAATACTAATAAATAGATGAATAGATTTAGGGTGAAGAGATGTCCTTGTTGTCCTGGAAATGTCCTCATTTTGTGATCTAAAATAGCAGTCTGGCTGTTACTTAAAAATTACTAAACTTATCCAGGATTTTTTGTTGATAGTGTCACACACGTGTATGGAAGTCAACTTAAAGGCTTATTTAATTGTAATTCCACCCACAAATCGAGGGTTGGCGCTGTTGCTTAATTCTTCTCCTCCTTTCTCTCCTGCAGATCAGAGATGGAAGTCCGAATTACATCACTTCCGGGTTATGGTGCCTTGGCCCTGCCCGAGTCTGGCATCTTCTTAAGGGGTGCTGCCGGCAGCGTTATGTCAGTTGTGATTTGACTACTGTCTGAATAAAACCTTGTACCTTGTTTTATTTATTTGACCTTTTTTACACCAAGTATATGGGGTTTGCCTCCAAAGTGCCCTAAATCTTTATTTTGTCCTTGTCACTTGTTTTACAATAGTTACTTAGACTTTGTAAATAAACAAGAGACCTACATATTTTTTTTACAGTTCCTATATATGTTTTGAAAGTGTATGCAGCATAACTCACATTCAGCGATGTGACAGACTATTTGGCGAGGCTATATTTCAAAATGTTCCAATAGAACTGATAATTTTAAAAGCCAGTGAGGATTTGTTCTAGGTTACGTATAATTCATGTAGCGGTATCATTTCTATGTCAGATGTTAAGATGACTGTTGTGCTAAATAAAAAAAAATATTAGAACAGTAAGCTTTTGGTCAATGACATCAAAGACTTCCTCATTCAGGAAACTGCCTACTCACTCTGGCTACATGAGGCCGGGTATTGATCTGCACCAGGAGGAACCCAGGGCTCACTGCACCAGCTTAGCACCAAAGTGGTCATGCTGGATGATGTTGCAGGCTGCATAATGTTCACTCTGGTGCCTCCAGACTTCTTCACAACTGACACATATGTGCTCAGTGTGAACCTGAGTTGGGTCCCCTTGATTTTCATGGGAATGCAGACCGCTAATTCAAAGTACACAGACACAGTGAAACACCTGAACCAGACAAAGAATTACCCATTTTACTTGGTGGTAAACAAGAAACCTTACAAAAGAATTTAAAAGCCAGTCCCAAATTAATAACATCTCCTTGAACAATTATTTGAACAAGAATTAAACTGGTTACGTATATTTTGTAAGTCTGCAACCTCTTCATTAAATAAAGAGGAAAAAAAAAACAAGACAACCTTGATTTAGCTTTTTGTTGTTTACTGTCCTGCTTCTGTATGTACTGAATGTGCATGCATCCATCTCCCATAATACTGGTATTTTGAATGAACTGTTTTAATTTCATTTTATTTATTATTGTGAATGTGTCCTTATTTGAAAGATAGTCTATAACCAAATCCACACTACAAACCAGAGGAAATGAATTTGATAAATGTGACCCTTGGTAATTTATGTACTTGGATGCAAGAGAGAAACACCCAAAATAAACACTGTTCATAACTAGAAAGCACAATCAGAAATAGATAATTTACTTCTGTGCTCAAGTCCCACTGCTTTGCCTTCCGGGTAAACATTAAATATACATTGCCACCCTCTCTTACCTTACACTGTACAGAAAATACTGTATATAGTGATTTTAAAATGCAGAACTTCATAAAATTCCAAGGGTAAGTATTATTCCAGTTGGATTTCGAGCTTTTAAATATACTACCGTGAACCTTTTACAGTTATCTTTCTGCCATTGTTAAGTGTGTGGTACTTGCGCGTCAGGTGTCCATGACGACGCAGAGATTTTTAGTAGAAATGGGGAGACTCAAACATGTGGGTGTGGATGTGCACACCACTGTAAACCCTTGTGGTTACAGGGTGTTCAATGGAACAACTAACTAATTGCTTATTAATGTGCAACCACAATTTACTCAGTATTGACACTCCATGGGTTGTGAAGCGAAGCACATGTACTCACAAGGTATAAAAAAGGAGTTTGAGTAGGAAAGATTTGGGAAAGATAGGAGAATGAAAAAAGAAACAGAGGAGGGAGAAAAATCAAGGAAGAGTAAGGTTGAGTGAGTGAGCCAGATCTAGGGTCAGGAGGCTAGGAAGTCAGGTGGCTATGTGAGGTAGCAATAGGAATGGCGCTGCAAGGGTGGGTGACTCTCACAGAGCAATTTGGACCAGAAGGAGTGACCAAGTGCTCTAGAGTTCCTACTGGATCAAATACAGAATGTAGGGGGGTGGAGACCAGCTTTGAGCATCTCAGCTGTGACTGATACAGGAACCTGGGACGAGAGTTGGAAATGGAGGAATACACTTACCAGTGTCTTACCATTGGTGCAGTGACCTGATATGTGAGTGGGAGAGGCAGAAGAGTGAAGGAAGCACTGAGGCTCACAAGAGATTGGAAGATCGGAAGGAACCGATTTTAAACCTATGATTTTAGCTCTGGATGTTGTAGGACTGTCTTGGTTGACACGTCTCTACAACATCGCATGGACATCGGGGAATCAGCACCTCCAAATCCGAGACCATGGTCCTCAGCCGGAAAAGGGTGGAGTGCCCTCTCAGGGTTGGGGGAGAGATCCTGCCCCAAGTGGAGGAGTTCAAGTATCTCGGGGTCTTGTTCATGAGTGAGGGAAGAATGGACCGTGAGATCGACAGGCAGATCGGTGCGGCATCCGCAGTGATGCGGGCTCTGCATCGGTCTGTTGTGGTGAAAAAAAGAGCTGAGCCGCAAGGCAAAGCTCTCAATTTACCAGTCGATCTACGTTCCTACCCTCACCTATGGTCATGAGCATAGTAGTGACCGAAAGAACGAGATCTCGAATACAAGCGGCTGAAATGAGTTTCCTCCGCAGGGTGTCTGGGCTTTCCCTTAAAGATAGGGTGAGACGCTCAGTCATCCGGGAGGGGCTCAGAGTAGAGCCGCTACTCCTCCGCATCGAGAGGAGTCGGATGAGGTGGCTCGGGCATCTGATCAGGATGCCTCCTGAACGCCTCCCTGGTGAGGTGTTCCGGGCACGTCCAACCGGGAGGAGGCCCCGGGGAAGACCCAGGACACGCCGGAGGGACTATGTCTCCCGGCTGGCCTGGGAACGCCTTGGGATTCTCCCAGAAGAGCTGGAAGAAGTGGCCGGGGAGAGGGAAGTCTGGTTCTGCTTAAGCTGCTGCCCCCGCGACCCGACCCTGGATAAGCGGAAGAGGATGGATGGATGGATTTCAGTCTTTATTTTTCAAACCGATTTATTAATGGATTATATTTATTGTTGACTGATTTTACTCCCATAAGAGACCACGGCTTTTATTATGGACTAGCAAAATACCCGCGCTTCACAGCGGAGAAGTAGTGTGTTAAAGAAGTTATGAAAAAGTAAAGGAATCATTTTAAAAATGAAGTAACATGATTGTCAATGTAATTGTTTTGTCATTGTTATGAGTGT
>JANRMT010029512.1:477-11157 GCA_026402145.1 Polypterus bichir lapradei | reverse complement strand
ATGGAGCGCAGATGGAGAACAACAAAGCTACATGTCTTTCAAATTGCATGGACAGAGAGTGTTAAAAAATATAAAAAAGCTCTCTTTAAAGCTCGCTCAGAATACTATTTTACAATAATAGATAGCAATAATAAAAATCATTGGGTACTGTTTAGAACAGTTGCTAAATTAACAAATGGGAATTCTGATCCTACAGATATTAGCAGTACAGACTTTATGAACTTCTTCAATGAAAAAATTAAAAATATAAGATCACAGATCTCTGCAACACAGTACAAACCGCATACTAGCTTAGCAGACCCTGCCTCACATTGCATTCAGAACTTTAGTAATTTTAATCCTGTAACTGAGCAGGAAGTCTTAACTTTAATTTCTAAAATGAAACCCACTACTTGTTCCCTAGATCCAGTGCCAACAAAACTGCGCAAAGCATACAATTATTCAACTCAAAATTATATATTGAGCACATTTGGAAAATTGTCCAAAATGTTTCCAGGGCAAGATCCAACCTGCGAACGCTGCAATCAAGTTCCAGCTTCACTGGGTCACCAAATTAACATCATTCTGGACCAAAATTTTTAAATGCCTTTCTGACAGCCTTGATGTCACAATCCCTCTTAACCCATTAACAGCTGTGTTTGGTGTACTTCCAGATGGGCTTAAAGTGGAGAAGGACAAGCAAACTGTAATTGCCTTCATTACACTATTGGCACACAAACTTATCTTGCTCAACTGGAAGAATCCTAACTCTCCCCTTTTAAGTCAGTGAGTAACTGATGTCATATACTATTTGAAATTGGAAAAAATCATATTCTCACTTAGAGGATCTGTGCAGAAATTTTTCAAAACCTGGCAGGATCTAATCAATAACATTTTAGAATAAGCTTTTAAAGCACTGAGGAAGCAGCTTCTTTCCCTATTCCTTTTTTTTATTTTTCTTCTCCATTCATCTATATTCACTTATTAATTTATCTATTTACTTATTTTTACTAGGTTTAAGTTTTATTCTGCTGCCCATGCTCTCTTTTTCAGGGGTGGCAGTTGATTTGTTTTCAATCCTATTTTTGTAAAATTGATCTATTTGTATGGAATGTTGTGTGATTTCAATAAAATCAATAAAATTTAAAAAAATAATAAGTTTAGGGCATATTTCAAAATCCTCCTTTTAACATATAAAGCATTAAATGGCCAAGGTTTGGCTTACTTGTCTGAACTTATCATGACTTACAAACCAGAGTGTACATTAAGATCTCAAGATGCCGGTCTGCTTATGATTCCAAGGATTAATAAAATAACAGTGGGAGGCTGAGCTTTTAGTTACAGGGCCCCTAAACTGTGGAATGGTCTGCCTGCTACTATAAGAGATGCCCCTTCGGTCTCAGCTTTTAAATCCCGGCTGAAGACTCACTACTTCAGTTTAGCATATCCTGACTAGAGCTGCTGATTCACTGTACAGACTGCATCTCTATTGTTAGTCATTAGCACTAAAACATAAGTAACATGATAGTTATAATTTGTTACTAACCCTCCCCTATTCTTTTTCTCTTCTCTGTACACAAATGTGGCACTTGGTGACACGGCCCACCTGCCAAGTTGTTTTGCCTGCCTAAGGTAAAGTCATCTCTGATGGAGGATCACAGGAATCATGGGGTAGAGGGGTACTTTAATTGACCCAGTGCTGTTACAGCTGTGGAATGGCCAAATGGGGGAGGCAGCTTGATGGCTGAGGTCCCCAGGACTCTAAACAAATCCAAATTACAGTATATTATGTGATATCATCTACTGTTAAATTCTGCTCCGTACTTGTAAAAATTTTATTTTTATACTGTATTGAGGATTTGTTCTGTTCTGATTATTGTATTGACCCCCTTCTTTTTGACACCCACTGCACGCCCAACCTAGCAGAAAAGGGCTCTCTTTTTGAACTGCCTTTCCCAAGGTTTCTTCCATTTTTTTCCCTACAAGTGTTTTTTTTTTTTTTTTTTTTTTTTTTTTTGGGTGTCCTTGTCTTCTTAGAGAGGCTATACAAAAATAAATTGTATTGTATTGTATTGTCAGTGACAATAAAGTGACCATGACATTAACTTAAACTGGACCGACTTTTCTAGGAATGCGTGTTCATGGAACTGTGAGGTGACAGGTTAACCACTCTGTCTCCTGATGTAAATGATTCGCATTCATGTTATTGTTGCATTCAGGTTAGTCCGAAAACTTTGTATTTTGACCCAACTTATTTAGACCGTTAAATGTTCAAGAGACCGCGACACTCTAGGAAAATTTCTGTCGGCCGCCTATATATATATATATATCTCAGTATTACATTAACCAACATAGTTTGGGAAAACAATAAAAACCGCCTCATTTTTGATATTTTTTCATTTGCCGGTGAGGACTCCGAAATTTCAAATGTTTCATTTTAAAGTGATTAAATATCCTTGAGTAAAACTAAAGCATAGTTCATGTGCTGTCTATTTTTCATGGTTACTTCAGTTGCTGTGACACTGTCACCGAGTTATTTTAAAGATGTCAGAAAATTAGGAATTTGAGATATAAGGTTTTACCTTCCAACGCGAATTACTTACAGGTCCAAACGACATTTCCCATGAAGCAATGCGTGCAAGTCGGGTAGCACCTTAAGGAAAGGTGTTGAACTACATTACCCAGCTAGCTTCCACGCCGGTAACTAATTTGAAAAATGTAAAGGTGGTGGAACAGGAGCTCAGGTTAATGTTTGAAGATAGCATCGTGTTCAAAGTTTCACAAACTGGCAAATAATAAATTATAAATATGTATGGTGGGGATATGTTTATCTCTGTCGTCAAGAAAAATGTTACTATAACAACTAGCGTGTATGCCGGCTATATTTCACTACATTTCCCAGCATGCTCGAGGAGAGCGTCTTCCTCCGGCTGAGATGGCGGCCTCCTTGGTCTTGGTTTTACTGATCGCTGTCACGGTTCGGGCAGTGTTATTCAGGTCAAGCCTGGCTGAAATCATCGCTGAGAGAGTGGAAGTTGTGTCTCCCTTAAATGGCTGGAAGAGAGGTAGGAATGTGTTGTTTTTTTCGGGTGCAGGAGCTATCATGCTTGAGGACAAAGATGATAACAGGTGCGACTCGAGCTCAGTGTTCCTCGACAAGGTGCTTGACGAGCCTCCTGTTACTTATGAAAAATGCTTGTTTATGCATACCTGCATTTTTAATTCTATGGCTTTTGCGTGCTGTCGGATTTAATTTAGTGCCTTCATTTGCATGGTAAATATATGTGTATCTGCATCCGGCTTTCTAAAGTCAATCCATCGGTAATAACTTTACCCATCTTTTTAACACTTGTTTGTCAAATAATCTGGTTTCATTGTTCCTTCTGTCCTTACACCGTCCGTATGTTCCTTCGTCAATGTAGTCGGGTTTGTCTCCTGTATCTGCAGTAGATTGCCTGCTGTCTGCCTATGATACAGTTATCTAGGCTCTAATTCTATTATTTATTTGTTTAGTCTGATTTTTTGACACTATATGACTAAAATGATTATTGTTGTCTCAGACCAGAAGCGTCCGCAAACCTCGCCCATTGTACTTGTGAAATTTGTTTTGCTATTCAATCTTAAAGTAATCTGCGCTTTTAAGTCTTGAATAGATTAATTATTGGAAATTATTGGAAATGTTATGGTACCCTTTTCTTTACTCCAGTTGTTGAGGGCCTGGCTCTGCTTGACTTGGGTGTGTCACCATATTCTGGAGATGTCTTTCATGAGGTAAGCGGAGGCAGGGGTTAACCAAATTGAAATTTTTATTATTGTTACTATAAAAAGAGAAGTTGCTTTCGATTTTGAAGCTTACTTTTTAACGTTAAGTGTATCCTGAGGAAATCTAAGTGGGGGAAAAAACTGTAGTGTATAAACAGACCTTTTTTTGTGTGTGTAAAAACAGACATTTTTGTGTAGTGTGCTCCCGCTGTCAAACTACTCATTAAAATATCTGCCAATTGTATTGTAGATTTTGCTGACTAAAAGAAAAATTAACAGTTAAATTTAGTATCTGATTTTCCCAAATTATAGAATCCTCACTAGTTATCAGCCGTTTTTCTTGAAGTTGCCCGGATGGTTTGTATTTTCAGCTACATTATGTCTTAAATGTTATCTTATTATAAGTAAGGTGAAGATGCCAGACAGAAGCATTCTCTGAATGGAAAGATAATGGCCATTTTGTCATCTTTCTC
This sequence comes from Polypterus bichir lapradei, assembly GCA_026402145.1. Taxonomy (NCBI): domain Eukaryota; kingdom Metazoa; phylum Chordata; class Cladistia; order Polypteriformes; family Polypteridae; genus Polypterus; species Polypterus bichir. The sequence goes on along the minus strand of JANRMT010029512.1, from coordinate 6,943 downwards.
CTTCACAGACACCCTTGATGATTTATCTGTTTCACTTTGTCATTGACTATTCTGAAATTGTCTTCATGGTGAGTATCTTAATAAGACACACAGACTTTTTTAATTTTGCTGTTTAAAAATGGGGGTGGGGGGGAGAGATTGGTCTCCAGCAAACCGATTCACATAACAATGCCTGGTTCTTTTACAAGGTTATTATAGTTTTTGCCTTTTTATATTAGTTTTTATTTCTAAATTTTTTCTGACCTTACTTGGAAATTCAGTTTAGTTTTAGTTTTCCTTCATCATGTATTTTTAGTTTTAGTTTAGTTTTTATTTCACAAAGACATTTCTATTTTATTTTTATATATATTAATTTTAGTAATTATGGCATGGAGCGCCTACAGAGTTAGTTTTGTGTCACAATCAGACAGAACTGTACACTTAACAGATTTGGATATGAGTTTAATGTTCGTGGAAGCTTACTACACTGCCTGGTTTACTATCTGGTTTTGGTTGTGTCTGATAAAACCAAGCATAATCAAAACTAGACACTGAATATGAACAATTTTACACAATTTTATAATTTTTAAAATTATTTTCTCATGAAAATCACAGGGACGTAGGAAGAACAGGGCTCTTAGACTTGAATCAGTGTGCAGACCCCACTTGGCTGTATTGAATGAAACAAAGAACAAGAAGCATGTTAGTGTCAAGGTTAGGGGGGTGAGTCTTGAATAGCCCACCATAAGAACAGTAAACCCATAATGAGCAGGGCAAGAGCAGGTAATAAGAGTATGGACAGGCACAAAACAACAGAGACAGCATCTGAGATTAAGAACAACATATACATTATCTAATCCTGTTTATCCAGAGCACGATCTCCGTTAACTTGGAGCGTACTCCAGCAGGTTTGGATGCAAAGCAGGAAAATTCCCTGGTATGCAATATGTATGATAAGGCTGATGTTAAGAACAAAAAGAATATGATATTTCAACTATTTTGAGAGAGAGAGAGAAAAGCATTGAAGAAAGGGAGACAAATATTTTAAAACATAATTCTGCTAATGGATTACTTTCACAATATCAGGTATTTTGAGTTGTGAATATGAACTAAAAAAGATAATAAATATGGAATAAATACAAAAAACCATTAGCATGTTTAGTTTTTCATCACTTGTCCGACTCTCTACCTTTGTTTGTATCGCTTCGTTGTTAAACGATGTTTTTAAAGCAAAAGTGATTGGTCAGCAACAATATGCTGATTTTTTGTATGATGACCTAGTCAGTCTCTCGATCAGTGCTGTTTTATTTTCAAAAACCGGGAATGGTCTCCCCTCGACTTTCTTGTATATTCAGATATGGGGATGGATATTTGAGGAGTAAACCGCAAGACAATGATTATATTTTTATATTATGTACATTAAGGAACCATCAACAACAAATCAAATTAATAATATATTGAACAATTATTATAAAAGTAAAATTGAATAAATCAGACTCTGTTGGTGTATAAATAAATAAATTAAAAAAATCAAGTATGTGTTCAGGTACAGTAATACTTCCGGGTGATGGATTTGGCCCAAAAGTTAATACAGATCTGCAGTTGTGGTTTAACAACCACATGCCGAATTTCATCCATTTATCTTGTTGCGTTGTTGAGTTATCGTGTTTACACACACACACACAATTCAAAAAAACAGTATTGTTGGACTCTGGGAGGTCTATAATATCAAGATTCATCAAAATATCGAGGTCGATTTTTTTTTTTTTTTCATGATTACTATACTTTCTCTATTCTTTGTATATGAGAAAGTAAAAACAATTTCTCCTGTGCAAAGTGGCAGGTGAATTGCTGCCAACAAAAAGCAGACACCTGAGAAATAAACTGAAACGTTACTCACTCGTGATTTTTCTGTCCATATGGTAAATGTTTTGTTGACCAGCACATTCTGATTTCAGCCGTTTGAATTACAGTACAGGCCAAAAGTTTGGACACACCTCCGCATTCAATGTGTTTTCTTTATTTTCATGACTGAAGGCATCAAAACTATGAATTAACACATGTGGAGTTATGTACTTAACAAAAAAAGGTGAAATAACTGAAAACATGTTTTATATTCTAGTTTCTTCAAAATAGCCACCCTTTGCTCTGATTACTGCTTTGCACACTCCTGGCATTCTCTCGATGAGCTTCAACAGGTAGTCACCTGAAATGGTTTTCACTTCACAGGTGGGCCTTATCAGGGTTATTTAGTGGAATTTCTTGCTTTATCAATGGGGTTGGGACCAGCAGTTGTGTTGTGCAGAAGTCAGGTTAGTTGGACGATCATTTATTTTTCAACAGGGCAATGACCCCAAACACACCTCCAGGCTGTGTAAGGGCTATTTGACCAAGAAGGAGAGTGATGGAGTGCTGTAAATGGTCATGAAAATAAAGAAAACACATTGAATGAGGAGGTGTGTCCAAATTTTTGGCCTGTACTGTACATCTTGATATACAACAAGCACAAAGAAAGGTGGCACGCAAATCGCTTTCTGTTTCTCAAGCTTTACACACCCGTACTTGGCTTGCTTTCTAACTGCAAATGCTGTGTGAACAGCCACCCTCCGTCACCAGCTGCCGTTCACTGGATGAATATATGTGGGCGACTCGTGGTGGATGACTTTCTGTTTTAGAGTTAAAACTTACAAGGGTTAAAGACTAACGGCAAGAATATTCAATCAAAACGAAAGCTAAAAATATTTTAGTAAATTATTTTATTTCAGTTAGTCTTTTAAGCTACTTTAATAGTTTTGTTTAGTTTTTGTTTTTCATTTCAGTTTTGTTAATTTTATTTCAGTTTACGAAAATGTTTTTTTAATAGTAGTTTAGTTTTGATTTTAGTTTTCGTTAACTATAGTAACCTTGGGTCTTTAATACCAATTCACTTATGTTTCTGGTTAATAAGTGGTTTTATGCAATGCTGATGATTTTTGTTTCAGCAATAAGAAGTGCATTTACATTTGGAAAATATTGAAAAGATAATCCATCCTTGTGAGCATTTCAGATAGGACTAAAATTGGAGAGTTCCCGCAATGATAATTGCTTTACCCAGTGCTTGAGATGGGGGGGATAAAAGAACTGCAAGTATTCCTTTTGTCTGCGCTGAATAACGGGGAGATGGTGTAACCACAGTGCAAGAGGAAAATCAACCCCAGAATAGGCAGAAGGGTAGTAAAAATGGTGGGCAAAGTGCCAAGGACAACTAAAAAAAAATGCAGTCTGGAGATGGCATCCAACAAAAACGTGACACCGCTGGAGCAGCTTGCTGTGGGCCAAACTATCTGTTGACAGGTGCAGAAGTCTCACTGAGAATTACAGGAATTGTGTGTTTGCAGTGATTGTGTCTAAATGTTGTGCAACAAAATATTAAGCTAAGGGTCCCATCATTTTTGTCCATGCCATTTTCATTCGTGTTATTATTTGAAATATTCTGTTGAATCATAACTTTAAAGCAAAGTCTGGTTTTTGTTAGATACAGAAAAAACAATAATGGGAGCTAATTACTTTAGTCTGTTTCATGTTAGTTCAGAGACAGTTGTGGTTTCTCCTTTTTTTGTGGAGGGGCATTAACAAATTTGTCCATGTCTGCTTTTTGGACATTTATTACAAGAACTTTTTGCCAGTGTAGAGCAACCTACTATCTCATCGACCGTTAATGGCAGGCATCAACGTTTTACTTTTATAATGTGCTGTTGATCCACAACCAAATTAGTAGTTTCAAAAGTCCTCATTCTCTATCTAAAATCTCTTTGCCTGCTTTTATGTCTCCAGATTTTTATAGTCTTCCTCCCATCACGAGGCATGTCTATCAACACTTAATGCGTTTTTACACCTAGCTTGTTTGGAGCATCTTTTCCCAGGTTTGGAGCAATTATTCCCATAGTCCAGTTCGGCTAGATAGCTATGAATATGCCAATCTTACTCTGGTGTGGACAAAAACAACCAGGCTTCTTTTGTTTCTCTTAAAAGTTTGCTGTATGAAACACAACCAAACTACATGGAGAGTAGAACAAAGTAACTAGTCATCCCCTGATTTGGCACCAAGCAAAGGATCTGTGAGTCAGAAAATGCCTTTACAGGGACACTCCTGATTGAGTTTATAAATAGCTTTTAGTTTTAATTGGTTTTTGCATTTATTTATTTTTGATTACTGTATAGACTTGTGTATAAGTCGGGTCTTGAAACCTAAAAAATCGATCATAAAATCAGACCCCAACTTATACGCCCATTCAAAAATGTGACACTTAAATTTTTTGTTTTTACATCTTCTTGCCTCCTCCAATCTCACATCAGTTTCTCAGATGCATTGAATTATGTTGCAACAGCACAGTTAGAAAATTTCTTTCACCACTTCAACGACTTTTAATTTAAGACCAGCTTCATATTTTCTTCTGATCGAACGCTCCATCATAGATGAGAGATGCTTTTAAGATAAAGGTGTATGAGGGTGTGAGATATGTTACTTCAGAATAGTTTGGGTATTACCGTGTGGTCACATAGGCACAATAGAGAGAGAGAGAGAGAAAGGGAGAGGTTAGGAGCACACACTGATACAGCGCACTGCTGCACCCACATAGAAGAAATAGGCAGTATGCTTCGTGGTTACTCTCTCAGGTGGGCGTTAGCATATCATAATTTCTTGTAACAATAGTGTGAGTTTTCTGCGTTCGACTTACAGTGCATCCGGAAAGTATTCACAGCGCATCACTTTTTCCACATTTTGTTATGTTACAGACTTATTCCAAAATGGATTAAATTCATTTTTTTCCTCAGAATTCTACACACAACACCCCATAATGACAGCATGAAAAAAGTTTACTTGAGGTTTTTGCAAATTTATTAAAAATAAAAAAACTGAGAAATCACATGTACATAAGTATTCACAGCCTTTGCTCAATACTTTGTCGATGCACCTTTGGCAGCAATTACAGCCTCAAGTCTTTTTGAATATGATGCCACAAGCTTGGCACATCTATCCTTGGCCAGTTTCGCCCATTCCTCTTTGCAGCACCTCTCAAGCTCCATCAGGTTGGATGGAAAGTGTCGGTGCACAGCCATTTTAAGATCTCTCCAGAGATGTTCAATCTGATTCAAGTCTGGGCTCTGGCTGGGCCACTCAAGGACGTTCACAGAGTTGTCCTGAAGCCACTCCTTTGATATCTTGGCTGTGTGCTTAGGGTCGTTGTCCTGCTGAAGATGAACCGTCGCTCCAGTCTGAGGTCAAGAGCGCTCTGGAGCAGGTTTTCATCCAGGATGTCTCTGTACATTGGTGCAGTCATCTTTCCCTAATCCTGACTAGTCTCCCAGTTCCTGCCGCTGAAAAACATCCCCACAGCATGATTCTGCCACCACCATGCTTCACTGTAGGGATGGTATTGGCCTGGTGATGAGCGGTGCCTGGTTTCCTCCAAACGTGACACCTGGCATTCACACCAAAGAGTTCAATCTTTGTCTCATCAGACCAGAGAATTTTGTTTCTCATGGTCTGACAGTCCTTCAGGTGCCTTTTGGCAAACTCCAGGTGGGCTGCCATGTGCCTTTTACTAAGGAGTGGCTTCCGTCTTGCCACTCTTCCATACAGGCCTGATTGGTGGATTGCTACAGAGATGGTTGTCCTTCTGGAAGGTTCTCCTCTCTCCACAGAGGACCTCTGGAGCTCTAACAGAGTGATTATCGGGTTCTTGGTCACCTCCCTGACTAAGGCCCTTCTTCCCCGATCGCTCAGTTTAGATGGCCGGCCAGCTCTAGGAAGAGTCCTGGTGATTTCGAACTTCTTCCACTTATGGATGATGGAGGCCACTATGCTCATTGGGACCTTCAAAGCAGCAGAAATTTTTCTGTAACCATCCCCAGATTTGTGCCTCGAGACAATCCTGTCTCGAAGGTCTACAGACAATTCCTTTGACTTCATGCTTGGTTTGTGCTCTGACATGAACTGTCAACTGGGACCTTATATAGACAGGTGTGTGCCTTTCCAAATCATGTCCAATCAACTGAATTATCACAGGTGGACTCAAATTAAGCTGCAGAAACATCTCAAGGATGATCAGGGGAAACGGGGTGCACCTGAGCTCAATTTTGAGCTTCATGGCAAAGGCTGTGAATACTTATGGACATGTGCTTTCTCAATTTTTTTTATTTTTAATAAATTTGCAAAAATCTCAAAAACTTTTTTCACGTTATCATTATGGAGTGTTGTGTGTAGAGTTCTGAGGAAAAAATGAATTTAATCCATTTTGGAATAAGGCTGTAACATAACAAAATGTGGAAAAAGTGATGCGCTGTGAATACTTTCCGGATGCACTGTATACGACAGGCATTATAAAATACCGGAAGCTATACAGTAAAGTCAAGTCCTGACTTATCCATGGGAGAACTTATCCACGAGTATATAGGGTAAATGCTTCTGTACCGTTTCATTTTTTTGTGAAGTTAAATTTCTATT
>JANRMT010029442.1:0-10584 GCA_026402145.1 Polypterus bichir lapradei | reverse complement strand
TATCTATCTATCTATCTATCTATCTATCTATCTATCTATCTATCTATTATATAGTGCCTTATCTATCTATCTATCTATCTATCTATCTATCTATCTATCTATCTATCTATCTATAGCACTCTAAACTTATAAATGTATTTTATAAAATTTTATTGGACTGAATTAAGAACTTTATGGTGGAGCAGTGGCTATATGTATAGGGTCAGTGGCTATATGTAGACACAGGATCAGATCCTAGCCCAGTCATCATCTTTGTTGAGTTTGCTAATTTTCCATTGTGTTCATTTGAAATTTTCTGTTCACTCTAACTTCGCTCCAAGTATAAAGAACTTGTATAAAGCTTTAGAGACTGGAATCCAAAGCTGAAGACGTCATCAAGACTGAGCAATAGGTGAGACTAAAACTATAACTTAAATCAGAAATTTGCTTTAGGTATATGGTTTGAGTGTGCCATAGTTTGCCGAAGATACTCAGCTGTACCTGTCATTCTAACTCTGATGTCTCAACATGGATGAAGGATTACCTTCACCAGCTCAGATTGGCACTATACGGAGCACCTCTTTGTCCCAGCCAGTCCATCTATTCAAAACCTTATCTCCATAAAGCTCAGCTATTTTGTTAGTACGTAAATTTGGGTTGTTGAACAATGACCAGAATTTCTTCGTATCACCTTGGAGTAAGAAGCAACACTTCTGGTTCAGGCCTTGGTCTTGTCACATCTGAACTGCTGCCATGAGCCAGTATCTGCATGAGCTATCAAGTCACTGAAGACAGTTCAAAATACAGTGGCACATCTTATAGTCATCCAGCTTCACTGGATCCCTTTAGCAGCACACATTAAGTTCAGATCCTTGATGCTTGTCTACAGTGTTGTCAATGGATCAGCACCCATGAATATGGAGGCACTCCTAAGTTTCTAGGCTCCTTCTCAACCACTCAGGTCTGCTAGTGAATGGCATTAAGGTGATGGCATCTCTATGTGGCATCACTTCTCAGTCCAGACCTTTACTGCATGTAGCTGCTGGCTGGTGGAATAAGCTGCCCACCTTCGTTCTGAACTGCTAGACCCTCAGTGTGCTTAAGAAGCATTTGAAGCATTTGAAGACCCTCTTGTTCATGAATATCTGTCAAATTGATAATGGCTTTGATGCGAGGTTCTTTGTAGCTAACAAAAGAGTAACTAGTCTTGAGTTGTTCTCTTTGGTTTCCAGTTCTTCGCTTCTGATGGTCAATTTTGTAACCTAGTTCTGTCACCCTTGTTTTTAGAACAGTCCCCAGGCTAATGTTACTTGATTTTGTTTGACCTTTATTTGTAAGTCACTTTGGATAAAAGCATCTGCTAAGTGTAATGAGTAGAGCAGGCTCTCAGGTAGCTAGCTTTAAATAAACTGTAGTAACCAGGGACCTTGGAAACATGATGAGCAAATCCACGAGCCACGGGGACCTCCCATCTAGGCCTCTGTCATGACCACATTCATGCACAACGGGTTAATCACAAATATGAATGATGTGCTTTTGCATGCTAAGAAAAATCTTCATGTACCATCTTGGGGAAAGTATGGAGACCCACCCTCCAAATGTGACCATACATTTAAGGTCCGTTATTCAGTTAAATCAGCATGTAACATCATAAAGATCTGCTTCAGGTGGGACAAATGGTGGCAATGTGTGGGTCTAATGAGAGTTATGTACTTTTTTTTTTTTTTTTTTTTTTTTTCTCTTGCGAGGCCTCCAACTGACCTTGTGACCCCAAAATAAATAACAGAACTTTTTAAAATGGCAAATAAAAGAAATTCAATTGGGTTTTCTTCCCCTGCTCTCTCTCGCACTCTCCCCCAACAATGAGCATTTCTTCTGCCAAACCGCCAGACACTGGGTTGGTTTCCTTTCAAGTAATTGATGTAGACTTTCTTCAGCACCCAGCCTCAGACAACTTTTCAAAACGTCAAGCAGGAAATCGCAGCGTCAAAGGAAAACGGTGCATTCCTTGTAAGCGGCCTGGGTCAGACCCTCAGAAACACTAAATTTATACTGCTCCTGCCAAAGGAACTCGCATTTCCATGCCCTCCTGTTGCTAAGATAAAGGATGTTTCCCACTGCCTCAGTAACCAGCGCTCATTTCCAACTCCGGCTCCGGGCTCAGACAAAACAAGTTGCTGTCACCCCAAATTGAGCAAATGAGTCTGGGGGACTGGAAGGGTTACTGGATATCACTGAGGGAGCCACACAGGGGACTGGCTTTCATTTTGTCTTGACCTTTCTCAGTCCGGCTTCCACACACACGCCGCATGCCGCTGCCACTCCTACCCCCAACCAGGCCTTCCTCGCCCATTGATCTTTCACTCACTGGTGACACAGGAAGAATGACAAGAACTTGTTTGTTCTGGCCAAAGAGATCTAACTTGGCTGCAAGTTTGTAGTCAGATTTTTCCCATTACATGATAACAAAAAGTGTTATAGAGCACAGAATAACACCGGGAGCTTAATGGAGTTCAATAACTTAATAAACATTAAATACACAAGAAAAGTGTAACACCCTGCTGCATTAAAAATATACATCAGCTCTCTTATTTATTGCACATATCAGTAAAAGGGGCTCCTGGTTCAAATCACTGCTGAGTCATGGCCCCTAAACACACTTCTGCTGAGTCCCTGACTTGACTCCCTAACACCTTGCGTGCCCCCTCAGTTCATTTTTATTTCTCTGTGTGCTCCTGAGTTGACTTCTTCATCTCCTCTCCCTCCTCAATCGACTGTGCCTCCCGGATTCTACTCAGTAACCCCACAAATACCTCTCTGAATTGACCCTAATTACCCCTAAAACCCCAAGTGACCGTCAGGTCACCTACTTTGCACTCACCTGGGTGACACCTTCATCTTCAGGCTGATTCCTTAGTTTCCTGTGTTCCTCAGTCAACTCCCTCTGTGTTAGAGTCATCTGCATAAATCCCAGTGTAGCCTTCATTTGAAACCTCTCACCTCAGCCCACTGGATCAGAACCTTAAGACCAAAAGCTTAGTGGATTGGAAGATAATCTGGAGTCGGCTGAATCATTACAGAGGAACTTGGAACGCATACAGGCTTGGACAGATTTGTGGCAGGTGAAATTGAAAGCAAGTAAATGTAAAGTATTACACGTGGGAAGTAAAAATGTTAGATTTGAATACTGTGACCTGCAGGGGACATAACAGCATCCCCGAACCCCAAACACAACCTCACAAACACAGTCTTGGGTTCAAAACACGCACTTTTAATTAACAAACTACCTTTTACAGGCACAGTATAGCACAGCAATTCAATGCAACAAAATACATTCCCCTGTCCCTCCTCCCAGGTGAGTGTTATTCAGCTTCTCTCCTGATGCCAACTCTCATAAGTAACTCAGAGCTGCTCCTCTTATACAAGAGTCAGAAGTACCGTAGATCCCGGAATACAAGCTGAGAATTTCGTCCTAGATTTTTGGCTTGGAGTTTGGGGTTCGGTTTATACAACGAGTATCATTTCAGATTTAAGATTTCCAGCGCAATGCCGGTTTTGCCGATGAATACGGAAGTAAATAATGACGAAACCACAGAGCCATCTTTCAGATGAAGAAGTAACTTTGCATGCCGGTACTTTAAATTAAATAAAGAATTTATTCAAAAAAGTGTTTTAGTTGTTGATTTTATTAATAAAATTTATAATAAATTATCGGGAAGTTTACAATCAAATTTTTTATTTTGATTTACGATCCACATCTTGCGTTACGAAACGGTTGCGGTCACGTGTATCCGCTTGCGCGATTGTAAACAAACAACCGAGAGCGTTAGTAGCGTCAGTCGGAGCCCAGATACATGTGTTTGTGGATGTAATTTCGAAACGAAGATGGACATTGTGTGGAAATATCTCCTCCTCCTCCCTTCCTGCAGCCCAAAGATGTCAAATTAAATGGTGAGTACAGTATGAAATTGTTTCTAGAATAGAATGCCTTTTACTGTCACTATACGCATCTACAATGAGATTAAAAGCAGCTCCTTCAGTGCAGAAAAAAGTTCTGTATAGGGCTTGTATGGTTGTTTTTTAGCCTTAGCATAACGCCGTATCTGCGGCCCCGCTTCTGCTTTCTTTCCCTCCTCCGTCTGTGTCGTCTCCTAGACCCGACAACAAACCACGGAGAGCCCGCTGGTCTCGCTATGTTGTCTGGGATGTTGTGCGTGTGATGAAAAACACTCAAAACAGATGTCTGGCTCTGGACACCGATGTCTATAAGGTTCTGAATGGTGTAGCGGATGTTTGCCGAACCGATCGTGCACAAACAAGGACAAAAAAAAAGTACAAAAACAACAAAAAAGTGCACTGAAAAGGAGAGCCCTGAGCCGCTGCGCGCCACCATGCTCCTAGCCTAATCGAAGTAGGCTAGGCACTTTTTATAACTTTTTGGTTAGTACATTAGAAAAAATATTGGTGTTTTTTATTATGAAAAGGTTAAGTAAGTGTTGTAGTGGGAGGTTTGGAACGCATTATGGGTTAGCCTTTGCGAACGAATTAAGTTCGTAAGTCAAGGGTCCACTGTATTGCGTATTTAAGTTAATCAAATTTATAACAAGTCTCCGGAAATCCACCTGCCGATGTACCGTATTTGCATATATAGTTTCAACACAAAGGTTCCAATTTACCAAACTTCTCCGCAATCACTTCCTAGTTTCCATCAAAAATGCCGGCAGTCTCAAATTCTCGCCGATAAACATTATAAATATACCCGAAGAGACACTTTTAAGGAAATTTAGAAAATTTTGCTTGGAGAAGGGGGTCGGCTTAAATACCGGTCATCGGCAAATACATGTAATTTAGTTGGCAGAGAAGGGAATCGGCTAATATACCGGGTCGGCTTGTATTCCGGGATCTACGGTACTTGTGATACCAGGGCATTGGCCTTGTCGACTGAGCTCAGCATCTCCTCGGTGGTGTTGGCACCTTTTGTCAATCTCCTGGTTGAGGCAGTGAAGGCCCTGATTTTGTTCTTGTACAGCTGCTGGCTTAGCCTTCCGGTTGGGTAAGATACCCTATACAACCCTGGCCTGTACGCCAGCCCATGTTTGCCGTCACTTGCAATGCACCATGAGAGGTCTCAAATTTGAAAGTACACCTTATGAGAAGGATTTATGAGTCACTGTGGACTTGTCACTATTGATTTCCAGACAATTTTCAGAAGCCATTAAGAAGGCTAACAGAATGTCATGTTATATAGCACCCTAATGTGTGGAGTACAAGACCAAGGAGGTTCTGCTCAACCTTTATAACTCACTTTTGAGGCCTCATCTGGAGTACTGGGTGCAGTTTTGGTCTCCAGGCTACAAACGGACATAGCAGCACTAGAAAAGGTCCAGAGAAGAGCAACCAGGCTGATTCCTGGGCTACAGGGGATGAATTATGAGGAAAGATTAAAAGAGACTTTTCAGTTTAAGAAAAAGAAGATTAAGAGGAGACACGACTGAAGTGTTTAAAATTATGAAGGGAATCGAGACTGTGACTTTAAAATGATTTCATCAAGAACACGGGGACACAGTTGGAAACTTGTTAAGGGTAAATTTCACACAATCATTAGGACGTTTTTTTTCACACAGAGAACTATAAATACATGGAATAAGAGACCAAGTAGTGTGGTAGGCAGTAGAACTTTGGGGACATTCAAAACTCGACTTGATGTTATTTTAGAAAAATTAAGTGGAGAGGACTGGCAAGCTTTGTTATGATGAATGACCTGTTCTCGTCTAATTTTTCCTACTGTTCTAATGACCCCCTGATGTTAGAGCCACTAATTGCCTGGTTGTTGTCTTAGCATTACACCAGAAAATGGTGGCACCCCTAATAAACATAATTATCAGAAAAGATGGTAAAATCAATCTACTTTTAAATAACACTTTCTGGACACAAACTAAAGTCATATCCAGAATCCTTGGGTTAAAAACAATCATGATTAAGCGTAAACATTTTGAGAAAACACCTCAGTCAAGGCACAAAAAATGATGTAAATGCAATTTCTGAACACCTAATTGCTGGCTTCCTAACATCCTTTGTGGTATTAATTGAATTCCCTATCACCCTATCTCTGTAACTCTCTGTCTGTCCTTCAGTTGTCTCTCCAAATCCTTGTCTGCTCTGAAATTGACTTCTTAATTCACTTTGTGCCATGATGTCAACTCACTATCAACTGAGGTGCCCCTCGATCCAATCAGTAACTCCATGCATGTTCTTCATTTGAGCCTTAAACTTCGTGTCTCCTCTTGAAATTGACTGCCTACTTTTATGCACCATGGAACCAACTCCCTAAGTTCCAATGTCCCCCAAAATTGAATTATTAATATCCTGTGTGGCATGAAGGCAACTCCTTATCACCTGAGATGCCCTTTGGTCTGCTGTTCGACAACCTGACTCTCAGAACACATCATCTCCTCTGAAGTTGATTTCCTAATTCACTTTGTGCGATAAAGTCAACTCCCGATCACCCAAGGTGCCCCCTGGTTCACTCCACCAAACCCTGTCCTTCAGTTGACTCTCAAACTCCTCATTTACTGAAACTGACTGCCTAATTCACTGTGTATCATGGAGTCAACTCTCTAACTCCAGAAGTTGTCTTCAGTTGATTCCTTGTGTGTTCTTCATTCAACTTTCCGTCCCCTGTAAGTTCCTCCTATGACTCTGCAATTTCCTGTGTGCTCCTTAATCAACTCAGAAATCCACATAGTATGATTTAGCGAGTTATGCATTGAACTTTTCACAAGAATGCTGCCAGTTCTCTTCTTGGCACTGCCTCATTGTGTGACGCTGATCATTTCTTTTAACAGTCATGACACATCCTGATCAGGAAAGTTGCCTTGGAAAAATGTTTCATCTAAATATATAACTGAAAGTAATTCTGGGGTAATGAGCTGACTCCCTAAATCCAAGTGTGCTTGTCATCTGTCATTGTGTTGCTTTGATCAGGCTGTGCAGCCCGGTGGATCTCAAAACCCAAGAGGTCTCAGGTCCATTCCTAACTCAGTCTCTTATTCTTTGCATGCCCGTTAGCTGGCTATCTCTATTTTCTCTATTCCCACTGATTTAACTCTGAAACCAAAGAAGCTCCCCCTCAGGAGACGCCATAAGTTTCTCACTGGCCCTCAATCGACTCCCTCACTCCCACTCTGTGTTAAATCCCTCACTCCTAGCATCCCCTGTCTTGACTCCTCACGCTCCTTTTGTGTCAATCAGATGAGGTTGTGTAGCCCAGCGCATCAGGAGAGCCAAACTTGGAGTCTCTCGATCTCCAGCTCTCAGAAGTCTCTGAATGTTTCTGATTCACACCCTCTCCCAGCCCCCACGTCCTTCACAGAAGAGGAATCAGTATCTGCAGCATGTGGCGGGGGTTAGCGATGTAAAGTGGGGTCGACGTCCAAAGGATGCTTGTTTATAAAATATAAATTGCTTCTGGGCTTTACTGGAGTGAGACTCTCATTAAATTTGAGCACACAGCGCTTTCCTCTCACGCATATTCGTTATCCTGCTTGACACTCCTATTGTTCAGATTGCAATCTAAAAGAACACAAGAGGCACAAAGCTCACCTCCCAGGTACACAGGCCTCGCTTCTGAATCCCAGCCGTACTTTTGGTCTCAAAAGGGAAGAATGGAAACTGACAGGAGTCCCCTGTAGAGCGAAATGAAGCACAGTACAACCAGAGGAGGGCTGTGGGCCATAAAGCGGCCCATGGGTGGACCATAGAGCTCAGCGTGACATTGACAATAATGAACGAGGGAGGAAAAGAAAACACAACCATAGAAAGCAGGATAATCACCAGTAGTACATAAATACCTACAAAGGGAGTCCAATGTCCTCCTATATACACTTTCAAGTATTAATTTATCACTAGTGATTATAGGTGTCACGTAGAGGATGGATTCATTATAGTGACAAATACCCTGGATTTTCAGGCTTGTTTTTTAAGATTTGTTCCCTGGAATTTCTTCATTGTTCCTCTAAATTACTTCATTTCTTTACTTAAACAGAAATTAAATGTGAATTGAGTGAGCCAACAGAACAGCAACTAGGTCAGGGCCTCAAACTCCAACCAATTTCTCTCCAAACAGTTGCTTAATTAGGCACCGAGTCTTTTTGTTAATTAAACCCTTTCTTTAATTCCACGGCGGAGTGGTGGCTTTGAGGCTAAGGATTTGAAATGGTAATCGGAAGTAGTGACTGTACTTTGTTGGGGCCTTGAGCAAGGCCCTTAACCTGCAATTGCTCCGTCCTGTGTATGATGTTAATCTGCATCCAGCCCTGCAGGTAGGCCCTCCACCCAGCAGGAACAAACCTGGGGGTTGGTGGCAGAATTGGCACTTCATCCACCATAAAAAACCTCCCACTGTTCTATTCCATCTGAACTGGTGTGGTGCTGAGGTGTCACCCGTTGCATGGCTGCACTCATCTGGGGATCCTGAGTTGGTTTGTCACGTGGTGGGTGCGGCAATGTGCTGTATCAGTGCGTTCCCCTTATCTCTCTCTCTTTAATTCCATGGCTTGTTGCTGCTCTCACTGTGCAATTGCAGACATTTCACAAATTGTTGATTTTCTCTTTTCTGTTAAAATGTTTGGTGGACCTGAGCAGATCAACATCCCTGAGACCTTCGTCTTTCTTTATTTTTCAAATATTGTATAATGGACTCAGTTTGCTGGTACTGTTTTGGCTCATTTTGTATCTCATTATTGTTTGGCTGCTAATTAAGGAAAAAGAAACAATTTGAGGGGTCTGAGTCTTCAAGAACACGTCAATTAAAATGAATTCAAAAGAAATTAATCAGCAGCAAAAACAGGTCACTAATTAAGAAAAGGATTAGAATGAAAACCTGCAGCCACTGCGGCCCTCCAGGACTGGAGTTTGAGAACTCTGCCTTAGATGAGGGCATCGGCCAAAATAAATGTAAGTACTCCACAAAATAAGTCCTTGCCTGTCACTTCAATTTAATTTTTTTGCAATACAGGATACAGCAAACTAATGAGAAATACACCGACACCCCACCCAAGAAACAACTATGTTGTTGTTGACTTGCACATTTTCATTCACTTTTCTAAAACTACTTGGAAGCTTTGTCTTTAGGCACTGAGTGACTGACTGCGCAGCAGAATAAAGAAGTGTCTTGACATTGGGTCACCAGTACTGATGAGCGAAACAGCCACGTTTCATTTCACATGCAACTTCAATAAGTATTTTATATTAATAACTAGAAATTATAATAAATATTATATATTAATATATTCATTTTGAGGAGATTTCAAATTTGTGAAACACAAAACGTTTGCAGTTTTGAAGGTTTTTTTTTTTTTGTAAAACAAGGCAGACTGCTCCTTATTGAGCCGTCCACACTGCCATGTTTACCTGCGTTGTTTTCTGCAGCTGTACAAAGGATGTCGTCCGTACCACACCAGTATAATGAACACTCATTCACATCACCGTGGATGACTGTAGTATGTAGTTTAAAGACGTGACATACTGGATATTTTCCACATGAAGACACACTAAAAGGTGCAGATTATTGGGTTTTCTCCACAGGAAAACAAACTAAAATGCTGGTGCCAGACCCAAGTCCTCAGTGTTACCTAGCAACAGCTGTATCCTTCATTGGGACAGTCTTATATTTCAGCCAGGTGTCCCTCCAGATCGGGGTTCAAATATATGTTTTATATCCATTTTGTTTTTGATTCTTTTTATGTTAATGTCACACTTGCTGATTATGTGCTTTATTCTTTGTTTTTTTTTAATTTTGTCAATGTGTGCTGCTTGTGTTGTGTTCCATGTGTTTTGTGGGTGGGACTTCAAGAGGTGTGGCCACCTGCCAATCATTGCCAGGAACTGCCCTCTGCCCTCAGCCCTATATATCCAGAGGTGCATTTCAAATGTGCTGAGGAGTGCTGAATTCTTGTACTTTTTGTGATTTTTGTGTGCTTAATGATTTACTAGGTTTTTGACTATTCGCTCTGTGTTTTGACTGTTCTTGGGATTTCATATCTGGACATATCTTGTTCACCTTGGACTGCCTTGCTGGCAACTCCTTTTTATCTTTTTTGTGCTCTACAGAGCTTCACTGTTTAACAGAACCTTTGAAAATAAATCTTTTATTTTATAAAGTGTAATGAAACCAGATGCGTAAATGGGTTGGGGCACCAAGGCGAACCCATATATTGTGATGGGCAAAAAAGAAGTTTGCAAAAAAGGAAAATCATAAATGACATCATTTTCACACTGGAGGCTTCTTCAGACTGATCTGATGCGGTCAGTTTTCAATGCTTGGACCTGGAAGGGGTGGACTCAGTCAGAAGTGGATGGAGTGTCAATCATCTGTTCTGCAGAGTGATGGAAAAAAAAGGCATTAGGCAACAGCGCCACCCACTGATTTGGAGTGCAACCCAACTATTACATGACCCCTGAAGTTGTCTCCCAAACACACGTGTGTGACAAAAGATTCCATATGGACCTTTTTGTATCTAGCTAGGGTTTTTGACAGGATTTCCCCCTCTGTTGGGCACTGTTGAATCTATCTATCTATCTATCTATCTATCTATCTATCTATCT
>JANRMT010029402.1:0-11707 GCA_026402145.1 Polypterus bichir lapradei | reverse complement strand
ATCTATCTATCTATCTATCTATCTATCTATCTATCTATCTATCTATCTATCTATCTATCTAATCTAAATGTCCTCAGTATTTTACTTATCATGCTTGTGCAAACCATAGTGCAGAAAGCATGAAACACAGAGTGCTGTTTAGTGTTGCAAACTTAGAAAGCACATACAGGCTGTCAATGGTTTTAGCTCTTTCAAAGATCTAAGGCTTTGACTTGACAAAAAATGTAAGGCTGTGTAGTCAGGTCAGTTCACATTTGTTGCCACATCTACAGAGTACAATGAAATTCTTATTTGAGCAATGTGCAACATGCTGCCATTCTCATGGCATAAATCTTACTTCATAGGTTTTGAAAAATACAAGACAAAGTGCAATGAAAAAATAATTGTTCTATGGTCAATGGTTGGAGTATTTTTTTTATTTTCCTACAACCTTTTTGTTTTTTGCAATCAGCACTCGAAGAAGATCACTTTCAAATGTGAAGAGGTCTCTTAGTCCATTTTGCTGATGGCTGTTACAAGTTGTCTTAGTATGTCAGGCATTTCATTCTTAAATGATGACAGAATATTTACTTCAATTGTATTACTAGATCATTTTTACATGACTCTTATTGCCCTGTCTGTAAACAATGATTTCTTGTTTGCGTTGTGAATTCACTTTCCATTATTTCCTACTTGAATTCATTGAGTGAATATTTCATGAATTAGCCAAAAGACGTTTGAGTGTTTACATTATCGCTGAAATTACTGTATATTCTTACAAAGTATACATTTCGTTCTAAAGAAATAAAGAGATTGAAATCAAGTATCTTTCTATATAAAAGCCGTCAGGATTGTCCTTCCGTCCCGTGAGTGCTACGCAGGCGCGGAGTTTCACATACGCCCCGTCCATTTTGCAATGCACGATGGGATTTGTAGTTTCGTTTTTCCAGGTAAAAGATGATTTTCTACTCCAGACTGTGCGATATCTTCTTCTTCTTTCTTACTATATAAAAGCGGTCACGATGCGCTGGAAAAATAGATAAAATTATGTCTCTGGAAATAATTAATGTTGATGGAGTACAAATGCCTCACCGCGTAGTAAATATCAGGGGGGTTCAAAAGGGCGACCTCAATATAGAAAAAAAGTTTAAATTTAATCACAAAAATAACAGAAACTACGAGTATTAAAGTAATACCGCTCAAATGCAATATAACCAAATTAATGAGTTTGTATAAAATATCAAATTGATCTAAATATTGAATTGCCTTAAGAAGTGGTCAACTTAAAAGTCGGTTGCCTTAAAAGGCGGGTCAGCCTAGTGTATAAAATAATCACTTAGACTTAGATGTAGGATATGCAGTATAACATGGGTATCAAACTCAGATCGATGGAGGGCTACAGTGGCTGCAAGTTTTCACTTTCCTAAAATAATAATTAACAAATTACCGTTAGTAATGGAGCAAATTCCTTTTGTGTTCATTTTTTAAGCTTTTTGTTTTTTAGAATCCAGAAGCCAATACCCAAAAAATAAGATACAAAGTGAGCCAACAGATGACCACCTAACTTATTCATACTTGTGTGCCCATCATACAATATGTGCTTCAATAAAATTTCGGAAAAGAAAAAGGTGAAGGTCTGAGAAATACTGATCTGTTCTGGACCATAAAACATGTTGATGGTGCTGTTAGAAAATAGAAAATCAAATGTATTGGAAACGTCTGGTGTGGCAGAATTAGAGCAAGCCATAGATTTAAATAACGGATGTCTTTAACAGCAAGAAATGGCTACTAATTAGAAATTGATTGCAGCAAAATGGAGCCCCTCAGGAACTAAGCTTGAGAAGCCAGAGTTATCTGGACATCTGTTGGCTCACCTTGCATCTCATTATTGTTTGGCTGCTGTTTAAAGAAGAAGCAATGAAAGGTTGCAAATGTTGAAGATCAGGTTAGTTAACATTAAGCCAGATGTTTGATTAGCAATGATTATTGGTTACTAACTAAGACAGTGAAAACCTCCAGCCACTATGGCCCTTGACTTTAAAACTGTGCAGTAGAGAATATCTGAGTTTAGGGATGTGGCTCACACTACTTTTCTGTGTAGTTTTTATTTTGCTTTTAACTTCTGTTATTGTGTGTCCCATTGCACTTGCTCTAGCTGTATATTTTGTTTCTGTTTTTGTCTTTAATTCTAGGAGTATTCAAGTTTATGTTTGATCATGTAGATCATGTATTTTTAGGAATGAGCCATGGCTAAAACTGTTGGAAAAATTGTCTTCTTACAGAATATGTAACTCAGTTTCCAAAAGAGACATCTTCTGCTTGACATCACAATCTAAACCGATGGCTAAAGCTGTGGCCCTGAGTCCACTGGCATTAAACAGTCTCTGTAGTGTAGATAACTGTGTGGCTACTTTTGTGGACCTTGTCATTGGTAACTCTTGGGTCTTGGGCAACTTTGTGCAAAGTACCCTAAATTATAATAAGTAGAAATAAAAGCATTTGTTAGTTTAGAAGTTATTGAAATTTAATTTCTGGAGACCCATTAGAAAAATATCTTCAGTTTCAAAAAACACTTTGTAAATGTGAAGCTGTTTTGCTTTTCAAGAAACAAAATGACTGCAACTGGTATTTCAGTAGAAGCTCTGTATTTATTGTCAAGCCATGTGAATGTAAGGTGATACAGAAAAAAAACTATTAAAGAAAATTATTTTATGCAATCTGAATATAGAAAAAAGTTACTTCTACTTATATTTTGTGTGATAGATTTTATTACAAAAGTAAAAACTAAGCATCTGTTAACGACTTTGTAAACCATTGGAATGAATTCACTTTAACATTCTAAAATCTTTGGATGCCCTTACAGCTTAATACATTAAGCTTCATTGGGGTGCATATTTTATTCTAAATCATATGCAAGTATGAATGAATAATAATAAAGTTGGAGTATAATAATAAAAAAAATACAAACAAGATCAAAGCATTTTTCTAGCCTGACTAAGGTGCTTTTAATGTCCCGGGATATCTGAATTGTTTTATCTTTTTAATTGTTTCATCTTAATTTCCATTCTCTTACAAGTTGCACCTCTTGAGAATTTCTTGGATAGTTTCCACAACTTCAGAAAATTGTGTTTCTCTTTTCCTCACATATCTTAATTTTTCTTTGTTTTTGAGTAAAAACAAACAAAGGTTTTGATGAGACCAGGCCTTTTAGTCTAGCATAGTTTGTTAATCCCTATTTACCTAATGTTTTAGATGGGATGATGTTTTACATGGGAAGTATAGTGTTTTATAGCTGAAGGGACATGGTTTAAAATAATACCATTTATTCAATGTAGAATGGTGGGGAGTGCTGCTCAAACATGCATCCAATATCCTAGTGTTCAGTTCCTTAGTGGAGTTTATACATTTCACCCATGTATATTTGAGTTTTGTTTTTGCTATTCTGGCTTTATGCGTACATTCAAAAAGACATGCAAGTTAGGTCAGTTGGTGGCTCAGAATTATTCCAGGGTAGATGCTGGAGGGTGAGTTGCCCCATCGATGCACTTACACCATGTTCAGAACTGTTTCCTGTGTTCCATTCAGTGCTGCTGGAATAAACTCTGGCCCCTGAATTGGATTGAGTGTGTTGCAGAACGAGGTGTGATTCGAGAATCTGCTGAACACTGGGTCAATATAACCCAGAGCTATTTAAGTAGTTTACAGTGATGGGCCTGTTTGCGACCCACAAAGCTCCATAGTGCCACTTTTTCAGATGCGGGATTATACCAAATAAATAATGTTTCAGAATAAACATATATTATGATTTCAGCAGTATCCCTGACTCACATTATCATATAAATAGAAAACAAAAATAACGTGCTTTCTAGCACCTCTGTTTTACATGCAGTAATTCTCAAACAAAACAAAAAAGATTTGAGCACTGGTCCATTAATGTGCCAACATATCTCTACATGAAAAACAACGTGGAACAGTTCTCTGTTCTAAATATGACAACAACATGGACAATAGTAAGAATAAGAGGAATAATGTTAAACCAGAGGGGGATTCAGGGATGCAAGGAAACTTCTGTTGTACTAGTGCTGATAACCAGATTGCACTGTGCTGAGTGGAGAGGAAAGTTTATTTAATTACTTATTTTTCCCTTTTAATAGTGTAGCGATTATGAAGAATAGGTTCTTATACTCAAGAGTACAATTTCAAATCAATTAGCTCAGTTCTTTGGCTTCATATCATTTACAGAACACAAGCTCAGCCTTGGAAAACAGGTTTGAAAAAGTAGGAATGAATGCAGATTTGCATCATAATAAGAAGCATTCATTTAGATGTGCAGGCTTTATCCCTTGGAAGTGCTTTTTGATAAAGGACAAATTAAAAAACAAAAACTAAGGTACATAATTTCAGATGTGTTACAGTATAATTTATGAATCTACATCTTTTAGGTGTAATTAGCCAAATTTCATAAATGTGTATTTCCCTTCCCTTAAACTCATTCACTGAGGGTTTTGTTTTCTTCTGGCTGTGTGTAGTTGCAGTACTGTAGCTGAATAGGTTCCCTCATTTTACCCTCTGTGCACTAGCATACTAAGATCTTTTAAACACTGTTTGTGAGCTTTACTTCTGTTATATACACACTACCTATATTATGAAAACAACTTTTTTTAAATATTTAGTTCTTTCATTAATGTTTTTGTCAGTTCGAATTAAATTTTGCCAGACAATGAGGAGAGGAAGACAAAAACATTAACAATTTATAAAAGACACTTTAAGTCAATGTTTCATTTAATCTGAAATGTGTTTTTATCCTATTTATACATGGATCTGAATTAAAAGAGAGGGAGCAGCACAAGGAGCTGTTTAATGGTCTGAAGTTTACCTGTTAGATAAAACATAAAATTTTACCACAGAGTTCAACATATGTAGTAATAACCATTTAAGGAATATTCACCTGTAACAAATTTCTCAATGTCTTTGAAACCTCATCTGGTAATTTTGAATAGAGAAGGATATAAATATAAAGTAGGGGTGACACTGTCAGTTAGTGTTACTCCATCTCAAATCCATTTTCTTGGGTTTGAATCTTCTGCCTCTTCATGGTCTGTTTGGAGTTTGTGTTTTTCCCGTGTTTGCTTGAGGTGTGCATATTAAGTAAACTGGTGATTCTGAGTTGGTGCCTTATGAGCATGTGTAAAAGCGGGCCCTGTGATGCCCTATTGCACTGTCCTAGGTAAGTTGTTCTCTTGTTCTTAGTGTTTCTCTTATAGACTCAAGCTCCCTGTGACTCTGAAATTGTTTAAGGAGGTTTGAGAATGTTATGCTATGTTATACATTGTGACCAATTTCAGAAATGATAGACCCTTCGAAAAAAATTTGGGGCGCCAACCGTGTCATCCTGTTTAATTAACAGAAAGTTCAAAACAAAAGAAAATGTTCCTTAGGCATTATTGCCTTTGTCACCAGGTTTCCAATAACAAAATTAAGGCTGGCTTCAAGCCGTGCATTAGGGTCGGTTTGCACGGGAGCTTTGTCTGGCAGGTTGCTCTTGCCAAAAAAACACCTCCTTCTGGGAAGCTGGGGTTCTTATGGTTGAGTACTCAGAAGGGGCAGAGATAAGTGTCCTCAATGGGTGACTTCTCAGTGCAGCGAGGAGAGAAGGAGAAGACAAAATCAGCAATAGCACCCTCTCTCATTCCAGTGGGTTATTACATACCTCGACAGAGTACATAACGAGATCCTCTGATGCGCGAGGTAGATATTAAAGTAAAGTATGCTTGTGTTGAAAATTTTTCTAACACAATGGCACAATTCTGTCATTCTTAAGCAAAATGTACTGTTATCTTCTGTAAATTTTATCAAAACTGTGTATTGTATATATTTACTCTTCTGGATGCTACATGTAGGCAGCAGCCTTTTACAAAAACTCAGTGTTCTCTCTGTTTTTTTTTTGTCACTGATAGTAGCCACGAGAAATTGTGTAAATTAATTTTAATCTTACCAATGATATGCCAGAGTCATAGCAAACCCAAGTGCTGGCTGGTGTCAATTGCCTTTCACTCAAGCTGTAAACTCAAGAGAAGTCACTGGGAGAGCAAAGAAGATTTGAAAACTACCTTACATCTGTAACACCTGGAAACACAATAGTCATTAAGAAACTAAAAGGAGGGTGTATTAAATATTCTATATCTCCTGGCACCGCGGTCTCGGGCACCTAAGCAGCTCCATTTCACCATACTGCAGAAGTTGTTCATCTGAAGATGGAGAGGGAGAAGAGCTTAATTAAGATTAAGACAGAAAGGATTCAGAACTGATCTGTAATGGACAATGTTCTTAAATAAGATGAAAGAACTGTCTGATCTCACAGATTGTGGCACTTACAGGTACTGTCTCATCTGTTTTAATGCTGAATGGATTAAATCTTATTTGAGTAGTCAAAAACCCAGTTCAGTATGGGAAAAATGAAGGGGGTCTGGTCATCTATGTGAATGAAAAATAGTGTAAAATGGTGTTTATCCATGTTATTTGACCAGGGAGATAAGTTGTATCATCCTTTTTAGTGTTTATATACATACCTCTGTAAATGGGGACTCAGCAACAGAAATTATACACTTTTTTATCAACACTGTAATGATGAATGATTGTGACCCGGAAGTTATAATATGTGGTGACTTCAACCATGAGACTTTAAAAGGAACCATGATTAACATCCACCTGTTCGTGTCATGTTACATTCAAGGAAATAGCAAGCTGGACCTACTGTAATGTAATGTCAAATATGCCTTAAAATGTAAGCCCATGGCACCTTTGGACAGAACTGACCACAATCTGATCCATCTAACTCACGCTTATAAGCCCCTTGTCAGATGGCAACCTGTTACCACCAGGATACTGAGAAAGTGGATCCTGGAGGCTTAAATGGGCTCTGAATGATTGCCTCCAGAGGATAGACTGGAAAATGATTTGTAAGTCACATGGGGACAATATTGATGGAATCAGTCACTGGATTACAGAATATATTAACTTCAGTGTCAGCACTATTGTGCCCTCAAAAAAGTTCTTTGAAATTCTGGTCCTGGTCTATATGAGTCTTCTTGTGAAAGACCACTTGGACCTAATGAAATTTTCCTACAGGACAAAGATTAAAGTGTCAGATGCAATTACCTATCTGCGCTACAAGGCTTATTCCCATCTGGATAAAGCTGGCAGCACTGTGAGGATTGTGTTTTTGATTTCTCCAGTACCTTCAATACCATCTGGTCAGCCCTGTTAACCCTTAACTACTTGCGCTGGTGTATTTTGTATACCAATCTCAGTTATTTTTGTCCAATGTTCTTTTACTTGAACCTACCGTCAGCATCTGCCATTCATCCTCAGCTTGATTCACTACAAGTATAGTGTCACTGAGGTTTCCCTCCAGTGTGCCCCCAGCTAGTTTTATGAGTAGATGCACGTCGCAAGTATGGTGCATTTGGTACATAGTGTGGTTACTTATATATGTACGACAACAATTGAGATGTTCTTCTTGCAATAATTTTGCCTGCAAAGAATATTCAACAGCTGAAGTGAAATGTGATACATGTGCAAATCCTGCAGTGGATGAAAGTGTGACCGGAGACGAATGAGCACTAGAGAATTAGATCAGGTTTATTTTCACATAGTCCTAGACTGTGTCATACTATTCAGTAATATGGTATTAAATTACATTAAAGACGTACAATTTAAAATTTTTGCAATATTTTATATTACAACCTCACAGCGTACATATAAATAACCATTTTAACATTGGTGCATAAAGTACACCGCGTGAGTACTTATGAGATGAGAAATGGTGCGAGTAGTTAAGGGTTAAGGTGTAAGCTCAGAGATATGCAGGTCCTGGAAGATCTCAATTTTTAAGGCTCAAAGACTGTGTCTCTTATATGGCTGTGTCTCTTATATGGAAGTAGCAGTCCGTCTTCTTTTCTCTTCAACCTGTACACCAACGGCCTCATGTATAAATGGTACGTACGCACAGAAATGTTGCGTAAGAACTTTTCCACGTTCAAATCGTGATGTATAAAACTTACACTTGACGTAAAGCCACGCACTTTTCCACGGTACCTCATACCTTGTCGTACGCAAGTTCTCCGCTCGGTTTTGCAGACTGGTGGCACCCAGAGTCAAAACAGTGCTACTGTTCCTGTGTAGTTACTCTTTTATTTTCCTGACATGGCTTTATAAATACATTGAAACTAACCGCATATTGTTTATTAGTGTAATGCATCTGACTGTAATTAACTTGTAACAATATAATGGTCCAGGGAATAGCCATAGTATTCCAAATAACATAACTGCTTTAGCGTTTTTACTCTCACTGCACCTTCTTCTTCTTCTTTCAAATGCTCCCGTTAGGAGTTGCCACAGCGGATCATCTTTTTCCATATTACTCTAACTGCACCACTCGGAGTATTTATTTTACTGTATCTGAGTGGGGAATCACAGCAGCAGCTGATCGGAAAGAGAATTATCAGTCTCAGCCACAGCAAAACGTTTCAAAGCCTTTCCTGTACGGACCTCACAGTTCAGAAACAGTTTCATCCCAAGAACTTTAAACGCACTTAATCAATTGCTCCTTGTAGAACTGTTTGTACTTATAAGTACAATCACCCCACTGTAAACTTGCACTACAGTTATAATATTACACAACCTGAGCCACTTTATAAAGCACATATTTACATATGATGACGATATCATTTTTAAGATGAAATGCAGCAAAATATGTTTATTATATTATACAGATAAAACTTTAACTTCATTTAAATAATCTATATTCTTCACTGAGACTGGCGTGAAGGATAGAATAATTAAACATGTACTACGAAGATATTTCAATGTTCCTTAAACGTTTTGAAGAATATAAGCATACAGATGGCTTAACGTCTATTACAGAGCTCATTGTGTGGCGATCGGTTACTTGGAGAAAGAAAAGCAAGGACTGCAGGGGCGGCCATGCCAATATATATTGAATATAAAACAGAAAGAGAAAATAACGACACAGCTAAAAACGCAGCGGCAAATTTCAACAAAAATTAAACGCTTGTGTCATGAGCACGAGGCAGCTATGCAGTGTCCGCATCGGACGTGGCCATCCACCGTGCATAAGATACCATATTGATATTGGCGGGCGAAGGGGCCACCGATTCTTTCTCTGCTTAGGGCCACCACAAGACTAGAGCTGCCCATGAGTACTGCTGCAATAAATAATTTCATCGAAGGTCGCACACAATCACTGCGCCGTGAAACACATGTTTAATAACGTGCTTTAACTCCTATCATCATGAAAATGATATCACGTATACTTCTCAGTATTTTAGTTATTCAGAGCTGTAATATCACGAATGTAATGGATTCTGTGTCCAGTCGGAGGAAGAGAGACGGTTTAAGAAGCAAGTAGTGATTCATATACATAGAGCACATAGAAGATCACATACAAAACAAAGCATTTAACGTGCTACTTTAATTACGATGTGATTTGAGAAACTGGTTAATTAAACGATTTTAAGATGAAGTTTATGATGTTCTACTTTAATGACAAAATAAACTACATGATTAAAGTGGAAATTTCGAGATTGAAGTTGACATTTTGTGATTTTTCCCACTATGTGCCTTTTTTTTTCTCTGTAGCCTATTAAGCTTTCATATGACACTCAGACAGTGGGCTACGACTCGCCTTTTCACGGTGACTTTGATATCTGACAAGTTCTTTTTTATTTCTGACACTGTGCGACTTTGTGAACGTGAGCTTTCAAGTTTCTCCAACACGCTATGTCACTCAATCAGCTTCCTTTTGTTGATTATGCCACGGTTTAAATAAACAAATAGTATGTTTTTCCTTTGCCTCCACTTGGTATTCGCTGAAATTCTTATATTTTCACCCGTGCTTTTCCCAATGTCTTTTCACAGATGGCTGAGCTTAAGGGCGATTCATATTGATTTGCATATTCAAAGAGGAGTAATTCTGGGAGGAGTTGGGGCGGGACAGAAGGTGCGTGCACGCGCGTTAGTTTTCATGCTGATTGGGATTTATGTAGCAGAAGAACGCGGAAGTTGGAGTACGCACAGATTCCTGCATCTGGATTTTTCTGTGCGTAAGCACATTTTGGCTTTTGTGCTTACGTCATGTTATAGTGTGAATTCTAGGCACGACGTTATACATGAGGCCCCTGGTCTTGTCACATGCAGAATTTCTCAGATGATTCTGCACTAATTTGGTGTATTGACAAGATGGATGAGACAAAATATAGGAGTCAGATGGAGAACTTTGTTTCTTGGTGCAAAGAGCATTTTCTGCAACTTAATATCAGCAACACTAACAAACTGGTTACTAACTTTCACCATACCAGACAGACTCTATATCTGGTCACTGCTCAGGGAGTAGATGTACAGGTGGTACACTCCTACAAGTACTTGGGGGTCCAAAGTAATGACAGACTGGACTGGTCTCATAACACAGATGAACTATATACGTCAGAAAGGGCAGAACAGATCAACATCACTTCAAGAGAGGCCCACTGCATCAACAAGCTAATTAACACTAGAATCCCTGAAGCCTACGAATAAAGTCATAATGTTGGGCCACCTTAAATTCCCTTGCATTTCTTCATCACCGTCTTTGTTTTGCAAATGTGTCAATCAACACAAGCCGCAAGCAGCCTGCTATCCCATCCCCCCATTGATGCAGCTGTAGTTCTCCCAGCTCAAGTTTGTTTAACTGGGTGTGAGGTGTCTATCCATCCATCCATTATCCAACCCGTTATATCCTAAATATGGAGTCACGGGGGTCTGCTGGAGCCAATCCCTGCC
Source organism: Polypterus bichir lapradei (assembly GCA_026402145.1). Lineage (NCBI taxonomy): Eukaryota > Metazoa > Chordata > Cladistia > Polypteriformes > Polypteridae > Polypterus > Polypterus bichir. The sequence continues at coordinate 889 of JANRMT010029402.1, read as the reverse complement.
AACACAGGGCGCAAGGCAGGAAACAAACCCTGGGCAGGGCGCCAGCCCACCGCAGGGCACACACACACACCAAGCACACACTAGGGACAATTTAGAATGCACCTAACCTGCATGTCTTTGGACTGTGGGAGGAAACCAGAGCACCTGGAGGAAACCCACACAGACAAGGGGAGAACATGCATACTCCACACAGGGAGGACCTTGGAAGTGAACCCAGGTCTCCTCACTGCGAGGCAGTAGCGCCACCGTGCTGCCCATATGTGTGTTCCGTGTCTACAACAATCTGGGTAAATGTAGGATGACAGGAAATGTGAGGCAAGAAATTTTGAAAACATAACTAAAACAGAAACTTTTTTCATGTTATAGTAATAACTAGCAAAATACCCGCGCTTCGCAGCGGCGAAGTACTGCCTTAAAATTTTTATTAAGAAGACAATTAAACCTTTTTAAAACTGAGGGAAAATATACCAAAAATGATTTGTTAAGGATCTCTTTGTATGCCACGTTGTCAGTTCGGCCCTCCAGTTGTAATATGACCAAGCTGTAGCTGTGCGCTGAGCTTACTCTTGAGCATGCAACGTACAATTGGCCATGTGAACAGTAATCTTGTTTCAAATCTCACAGCTTGGATTGCTGCTGTCATAATCGGTTTGAGTTTCATTGTTTGTTTCAATTACGACAGTATTTGTAGGACTTGTGTTGAAGAGACATTCGGCATCTGTCAAGCGTTGTAAGTATACAACCAGTTTCATTGATAACTTCACATCCAGCTTTTGAGAGTTTAAACATTTCTAAACATCAAAGTGTCCACTACTGAAATCGTCACCTGTGAATCTAAGATGTTTAAGAGGCATTGGCGGTAGTCCAAAGGTGTAAAATATTTGGCCAT
>JANRMT010029313.1:0-10971 GCA_026402145.1 Polypterus bichir lapradei | reverse complement strand
AACGACCCACGAGATGAAAGAGATTGGCCACGAAGCATCTCGCGGGGACCTTAAACATGAGACTTGGTGCCAAGAGATTGCAATTTGACGTCCCGTGAGAGACATTTTAATGTCACGTGAGACAAGGCAGTAAGACATCATTCAAAACAAGTTCATGGACATCTAACCTAGCAGTTGTTGGAATGCTTTTGCCAGACAGACATCATGTGCTCCCAGCTCTTCAAACAACGACAAGCGACAAGCAGAACCAGCAACCAGCAGCAGCAGCAGGAAGCCAGCAGATGATCCAACAGCTTAGCTTAGCGTGCGTTCATCCATCCCCCGCCCCCTACTACACAATGCGAGTGGCAGGGATGCAAAGTGGCAAAAGGACAGCTGTTGTACAGGCTTTAAAACGATCGACGCAAAGCGCGACAAACACAATACGCAGCTCGCCAACAGATGATCCGACTGCAACTCCTTAGTGTGTGTTCAGCCGCCCCCCCTTCACAACACGAGCAGTGTTATATGTCCTGCGAGAAAGAGATTTAACCTCGCCCGGTGACAGAAATAAAGGACAAGTATTGTTTTTACAAAAGTTTTAAAGTAAAGGTGAAAATAATGCATATGTAACAATTCCCATGAAAATAACAATCTCTTTAAATTGTATATGCGGTAAACCAAACCCGGGGGTGGGCGAGTGAAACGAGCAGGGGGCAGAGCACACAGTACTCCAGATAAGGTCCCACTAGCGCAAACAGGCTCCAGCAGTCTAACTGACTGACATACCAAAAGGCATATAACAGAAACATAAGCATTGCATGGCACACTGCAAATGATAAGACTGAGGTCTATGTTGATTATTTAGATTTCAACCCGATCTTTTAGATGGGTAGCACAGCTAATAATGACAATAAGAATACAGCCACTAACCTCACCAGGAAAAGCGAATAAGATAATATAATATATTTACTTATACAGCATTTTTGATGATTGAATCGTTTACAAAACATTTTATAAACAAAAGATAAATTGGGTAAAAGCAGGGCCGGATTTAGATGAAAAGAGGCCCTAGGCTGTTCCACTTATGAGGCCCTTTCACCTCCCATTTTTAAGTTTGTTCAAATTGCTAACAATTTGAATGTAGGCCCCTCTTGATCTTGAGGCCCTAGGCTGAAGCCTAGTTAGCCTATAGGAAAATCCAGCCCTGGGTAAAGGCCTCAGACACATTATTATTAGGCATGATACAATCTGTAGATGATGCAAAGTTGTTTAGCATTTCTGGGTTGTGTAAGGCCATGTGTTAACCTTGATGACACTCTGGGGCTTCCACACAAAGGTACAGGGCTCTGCGCTTTTGTCATCAAGCTCTCGTACAAATGTTATGAGATGCATCTTGTCCAGTCAACCACTGTTCTCTCAGTGAGGATATCATAATACAGTGTATGATTTGTCAAGGTATTACATGTTACATTTTATTACTGCTTACAAATATCTGAAGAAATGAGCATTTTAATTTAAACTGAATATATTCGACTGACATGCTTTTATACTGTAACATTTTACACATTTTAAAATCAACAGAAAAACATGTATACCATATAATCTTAAGAAAACATACCTTTCTTCTCCCACTGAGGTTAGATATGTGCTTTTGTAGAAGCCATCAAATCCATCTGCTAAACTGGCTTGAAATCTGATATGAAGGCGATATTTTTGGTTTGTAAGCAAAGTCTCGTTAGCCATAATGGCAATTTGCTCATGAGCTTTATGCTCTAATACATTAAGATTCATTTCTTCACTATCCGTTTTCCAGTCTGCTTCAAGGAGGATACTTGCAAATGTGATTTCCAAGCCCTTGCTATGCAATATTATGAAGTCAGTATCATTTCTAATCAGAACTTCAATTGCGACCATGCCACTAAACTTAAGGCTAGTCAGATTTGGATGGATAAGAATATCATAGTGTAGGGGTACAACTTTATCAGGAAGGCGCATACTAATCCAGGGAAATGAGTCATTATTACCAACTTTAAATTTTCCTTGTTTACTTTCACATGGCACTCCATAATGAAACTGTAATACCACTGACAGTATTATAAAAATGAACACCCGAATGTTGCTTGACATATTAAAAATCGAAAAGTAAAAAAGTGTTGTTGCAATTCACTTCTATAAACATAACACAAAGTTGTCCTTTGTCCAGTAAGCACAACGTCAAATCTGCTGATCCTAAAAGCAAAAAAAAAAGTAAATTAGACAAGAGATCACAAAATTAAAAAAAGTGAAAATCTTCACATGTGGAATGTGATTATTCAGTCCTCAAGGTACTATTAATTCATTTGTAAAAGCGTGCTTTTGTATCAACTTCTTACATAAAATCAGAACATATCTTTACTGCCAAGCTTACTTAACAGCAAATACAACTATAAATGTTTATGCTGAAGAGCCATCCATTTTCTAACCCACCTGGCAACACTGTGATAAAGGGTATTGCCTTGGAACTCTGTATTCAAATCCTTATTTAACATGAAAGTCCAAGAACTACATAAGCAAGGGTTGGGCAGAATGTTATTTCTTAGGACACCTTGTTCCTTTAACTCTATCATGGCTGATGTCGACTTTTGTTAAAAGGAGGAGTTGACGATGGCAATCAACTGTAAACTATGACAATACCAACCATTATGTTTTAGTTGGACTCTCGTTGCTAAAAGGAAAGTTAGATTCATTGGTTTGACTGATATTCCCTGCACTCTAGTGAGTAGCAAGGTGCACACAACGGCATAAATGGCACTGACATCTGCCGAGAGATCAAAGCGAATGTGTAATGCAAATAATATGTAGACAATGTTTTGCCTATTATCTCTGAACTGGACTATGACTTGTCGGACTCAGTTTTTGATACAACTGATTGAAAATGAACGTGAGGTTCCAGCTTTAGCTGATCGTTCCCAGCTAGTCATAGTACTGACAATGTTCGCCAGGGAGGACTGCCACTTAACAACGATAAGAGGTAGAAACCAGATTGTAATGCACTGCGACCTTGACCACTTCTGCTGTCACAGCCATGTGAAGAGAGCCTGGCAGCAAGCCTGCCACACATTCTTGGCAAACTGGCAGCCACAGCATGCAGCAACAGACGTATTACGCTGATTTCTGAGTGAAACCATCGTTTTTTTGGAAAAAATATTCAGCCTTCAAAGAGTTAATATGGGTAATGACATCACTGACATGTTCTACAACTGTATGATGGCCCGTGCGATTTTCTATGCTGTAGTGTACTGAGCCGGTAACATCACTTCAATGAGGCCCAATGAATCAACAAGCTACTTATGAAAGCAGGCTCAGTTATGGGATGCACACTGGATCTACTGGAGAAGTACAGTAGTAGCAGAGGAGAGAATGAAGACAATCCGATGGTCTTTATGGACAATTATTTGCATCCTCCCTGTAATATACTAACTTTGACTACTTTTACCTGATAGATAGATAGATAGATAGATAGATAGATAGATAGATAGATAGATAGATAGATAGATAGATAGATACTAAGGCCTGAACACAAAATTAAAAAGAAAGAACTCTTCTGACTTAGCAGCCCTAGTCACAGTGTGGTCTTATGCAGAAGTATTTCTGTTGGTATAAAAGAGCCCACATAGCGTTTCTTGACACATATCTGCTGAATGATTCGTTGCCTGAAAGCCTTCAGTTTTGGTGTGTCACAGAGAGGATGTGTAACATTGTTCATAATGGCCCTCAGTTTTGTTTTAACTCTCTCCTTTGCTATGATCTCCAGGGTGTCCAGAGTGTGTCCTATAACTTTGTTTTCCCTTTAAATTAGCTCGTTGATTCAGTGGGTCTCTCTTACAGTAATGTTACCAGCCCAGCACACCACAGTGTTGAAAATTGCACTGGTCTACACAAAGTTATAGAAGATGTGAAGGATGTCACTTCCCATATTAAAGAAACACAGTGTCCAAAGAAAAAAGAGCCTGCTCTATGCTTTCTTATGTAGCTTCTCAGTGTTTTTAGACCAGTCCAACCTGTCCTTAATGTGGACCCCCAAGTAATGGTAGGAGTGGACCACCTCTACATCCACTCTCTGAATAGTGACTGGACATAAAGGCTCCTTGGTGTGACAATAATCAATAGCCAGTTCCTTGGTTTTGCTGATTTTACATGTAGACAATTCTCTTTGCATCAAGAAACCAAGTTTCCCACTTGACTCCTTTGTCTCACCCCCTTCACAAATACAACCCGAGAAACAATCTGAGAAATTCTGCAAGTGTCATGACCTGGTGTTATATTTATAGTCTGAAGTGCATAGAGCGAAGAGAAAAGGAGACAGGACTGTTCCATGTGGTGCTCCACACAGTCCTTGAGTCTCACAACCTGTGTTCTGCCTGACAAACAGTGCATTATCCAGGACTCATAATACTGAAGGCACTAGAAAATTTGTAAAACATAATCCTCACAGTGCTGCCAGCTTTGTTCAGGTGAGAGTAAGCCTTATGGAGCAGATTGATAATTGCATCCTCCACTCCAATATTTGTCCGACAGGCAAATTGCATTGGGTTCAGGTGGATGAATTACTTAAGAAAAGTGTGCCAAGTAACGCTATTCGGACTCCTTTATATCTGCGTTAACATGCATTGGTAACGGCTGACTCAGACTGCTCTCTTTTTTTTCTTTCTTTTTTTTGTAATTCTTGTGTGTTTGAGGGGGGTTGTTGTTTTGTATAACATTTCTTGAGCTTCTGTAAAAAACTACATTTCCCCCGGGACAAATAAAGGTCTGTCATTCTATGTATTATTAGGACAATATGCTAGAAGTGGTAAGGTTTATGTATAGCAAAGACAGTTTCTCTTAGGTTTTTAAAGGGTTAAACACATTTATACTGTATCAGAATGCATCCCCCCATAATTAAAGTGTCATCTACTGCAGTACTTTACAAGCAAAAAAATGAGTGAAAGTGTCACTGAAAGACAGTGTTCCTTCATTTGTCTATATTTGCAAGTCAAATATCAAACTTGCCAGGTAAATACAATACTAGACAAAAGAAACCCGATTATTATAAATGTACTGTATATTTAGAAATAAATCTTGGTAAACTTGTAACTGTGTGTCTATTTTTTCATAATTTCGTCTTTGACTACTTTTGTATAAATATGTTTAATCAATAAAAGTTACACTATAAAGCACAGTGAACATTATGGTGAAGTATTCAGAGTCAGTTTAACAACAAGGATGAAATGAAAGAATAAATAAAGTTCATTTAACTATGAAGTCAAATAGAATATAGAATATAACTGAAATGACAAATTCTTAATGTAATACTTGAATTAAAATTATAACATCTACAAGCAAAAACCTTGAAAACAAGCAAAAGGTTAACTGGCTCTAACTATACTAAGAATCTATATATGTCACATAATGTTACCAAATCCACTTAATCCAATTCAGAGTTGCGTGGAAAATCCATTTAACAAATCATTTGAGCAGTACAGAAAAACAAAAGCCGCAGTTAGCCACGTCCATGCAGATAAAAGGCTCACTGTCTTTTGGAATAAACAAAATTAAAATTCAGCTGACCTATGCCAACCAGCTGTCCACTGTCTATTGAGTATTTAACAACATGAGGCACAACATGTTTAACTCTATACTGTAACTGTAGTATGGCATGATAATCCGTCCATTTTCCTCTTATGCACAGCAGGGTCATAGGGAAGCTGAAGCCTATCCCAGTAGCACCAGGCACAAGACAGAAACAGTCAGTGGATGAGGAGTGCCAGTCCATCACAGATGTGCTTCATTACAACATATCTATAAGAGTTAACCATTAGGTTTCCTAACCACTCTGATGTTTAATTCTGTGGCCAAGCTTGGCACACTACTTTGGTTACTCTAGCAGTGGCACTGAGTGTCAAAAAAGAAAAACAGTTTTTGGAGAATCAACTGATAAATAACAACAACAGTTTATGTATTTTATAGTCCAGAATCACACAAGGAATGCCTCAATGGACTTTAACAAGGCCTTTGTTTATTGACAGTCCGCCAGCCTGGACTTTCTAAGAAGACAAGAAAAACCTTGCAGTGAAAAAAATGGAAGAAATCTTGGGAAAGGCAATTCAGAGAGAGAACTTATGCCAGCTGGGTTGGGCACACAATAGGTGTCAGGAAATGGCATAAACACATAAAACAGAACACAAGTAATTTTCTTCACAGAGCGGGATGGTCAATCTATCATAGGCCACCTCAGAAATACAACACAACAGTCCAAACTACTTTGTTCTTGCATAGTACTCCTCTCCAAGTGTAGCTGCACAGCATCATGACAACTCTCAAGGCAAAATAATAGAATATATTATATCACTCACTAAATACACAACTAACACATATGAGGATGCAGATTGTTCAAAGGCATCAAAAACAATCCTAAATAATAAGTCATGTCTACCACACTGGTCTTCTTCTTCTTTCAGCTGCTCCGGTTAGGGGTTGCCACAACGGACCATCTTCTTCCATATGTTTCTGTCTTCTGTATCTTGTTCTGTTACGTCCATCACCTGCATGTCCTCTCTCACCACATCCATAAACCTTCTCTTAGGCCTTCCTCTTCTTCACTTGCCTAGCAGCTCTATCTTTAACATCCTTTTCCCAATATACCCAGCATCTCTCCTCAGCACATGTCCAAACCAACACAATCTCGCCTCTCTGACTTTGTCTCTCAACCGTCCAACTTGAGCTGACCCTCTAATGTACTCATTTCTAATCCTATCCATCCTTGTCACACTCAGTGCAAATCTTAGCATCTTTAACTCTGCCACCTCCAGCTCTGTCTCCTGCTTTCTGGTCAGTGCCACCGTCTCCAACCCATATAACATAGCTGGCCCTCACTACTGTCCTGTAGACCTTTCCTTTCACTCTTGCTGATATCCGTCTGTCAGAAATCACTCCTGACACTCTTCTCCGCCCACTCCACCCTGCCTGCATTCTCATTTTCACCTCTCTTCCACAATCCCCATTACTCTTTATTGTTGATCCCAATTATTTAAACTCAGCCACCTTTCCCAACTCTACTCTTTGCATCCTCACCATTCCACTGACCTTCATTTTATTCACACATGTATTCTGTCTTGTTCCTACTGACCTTCATTCCTCTCCTCTCTACTCTCTAGAGCATATCTCCACTTCTCCTCAATCTGTTCTCTACTATAACTACAGATCACAATATCAGCAAACATCATAGTCCATGGGAAGTCCTGTCTAATCTTGTCTGTCAACCTCTCCATCACCATTGCAAATAAGAAAGGGCTCAGAGCCGATCCCTGATGTAATCCCACCTTCACCTTGAATGCATCCATAACTCCTACTGTAGTTTTCACCACTGTCACACTTCCCTCGTACATATCCTGTACAACTCTTACATACTTCTCTGCCATTCCCAACTTCTTCATACTATACCACAGCTCCTCTCGAGGCACCCTGTTATATGTTTTCAAATGTCTACCACACTGGTATTCAATAAAAATCATAAATAAACCTTTTTGCAACAGTAAATGGCACCACTGAAGTTAAATGCAAGAATCCACTCTGCCAATTGCACAGATATACACTAAATGTTAAATGAACTACAGTGCCCCGTAATGTAATAAATCTGCAATGAATGACATAAATGTGCTGAATAAAACCATTAGACACAAATGTTATTGAATATATTGAGTTTGTGAAGAACAGGGCATGTGAGAAATGCAATTCCACGACAGTCCCTTATAGTTTTTTCACATACTTTAAGACAGAAAAATAATTATTCAAGTCATTTAAGGAAAACTGAGAGAGAAGAAGTAATTAAAATTAAAGTGTACCTAAAATAATAAGAACATTATCTGAAATGTCATCTTGTTTGTTTTCTATAAAAACCAAAAGTAATACTATCTGTAGAATAACTGTCAAAGTAAGAATTATTTTAAATTAGCTTAGATTGAACTTCATTTGTCCTTGTTGGAAATTTGGCTTTTTAAATAAATAAACAGACAAATAAATATATATATTCACACACACTATAGTCTGAACACAACAACTAGAAATGAAGAAAATTAAAAAGAAAGAAAACCGCCTGACTCGGCTGTCCCAGTGAAGCATTACGCAGACATATTGCTGTTGGTTTAAAGGACCCCTGTCACGTTTCTTGACACACTTTTGCTGAAAGATTTGTTAGCAGAAAGTCCCCTTAGGTGGGCCTCATTTGAAGTGATGTTAACCGGCCCAGCACACCACAGAGGAGGAAACCGCACTGGCCATCAAAGCTATAGAAGACGTGAAGGATGTCACCATCCTCATTAAAGGGATGCACTTGTTGAAACAAGTACAAAAGAAAAATAAACAATCAGTTCCTTCAATATCATTACAAAATTCAGTTATCGTAATCAAAACCAAATTGGTCTTAAAATTTCCATAAAAGTTTATATATCATTTTTAAATTTTAAAAAGAATTTTCTTTAGAATTTGCATGAATAAGAAACTTGACATGTTTAGTTTTTAAATGATGCATACATAATGTTCTCTGGACAACAGTGGGACATTTCTTAATAGTATTTGTATAAGTTGAATATAATAGGTTGTTAAAAGAACGACGTCTCAGTTTATTTGAAGGAACACTATTGTTCCAGTCAACTGCCTGAATTAATAATGAGGAACAATGGGAAATTAGTACTGCAGAATTTGAAAAAAACTACTACAGGTATGTACCATTCTTAAAACTGTAAATGGGATGGCCTTAAAAATCAAATTATGATTTTTTTTTTTTGACTAACATTAAATGTATATTTTTGAATGGAAATTTTGAAAAAGCAAAAAAGCTGAAGTGGTGGCTCTGTGGCTAATGATCACTGCTGGTATCTGGAAAGCTGCCAGTTCAAATCATGTTACTGCCAGAAGGGATCCTACTGTGTTGGGTGCTTAACCTGAAAATTCCCTCCGGGGTTGCTGTACAGTGGTCTGACTCCCAAAGGTCATGAGAAAAGACAATTTCCCCTCAACTCCCTGTTCCATTAAAACACTATTGTATTTACAGTGTACCTCTTAAAATGTATCTATTATTCCAAATTGATGTATTGTCCGGTGTTGAACTATGAACATGTAAACTGTTTCCAGTATAGTAATACTTGCTGGTGAAAACAAGACCATTTTAAAGGTAGCTTTTGTATATTATAGTTTGTGTATATTAAAGTCACAAAGTAAAAGAAAACGAATACCTTTTCACTAGTACAGTAATATGATGCCAAAGGTATTGCTAGTTAAAAAGACTCCAATCACTTCATCTTACTACTTGTGTGATCTTACAGCTTGTAGACCACATTTAAAATCTTTGATTAATTTGGTGTTTACCAGTCACGTATCGTGTCAATACGTGTCGTGTTAATAAAACGTACCATAATTGGTGAAAAAATCAGTTGATGATTATTTAATCGAGTTTGCATCACTTGTTTGCATTTCTTTGCTCGGTGCCTTGTAGCTAGGGTTGCCACCCGTCCTTTAAAATACGGAATCGTCCCGTATTTGTGGTCTTGGCCCCCAAGGGATGTGGCCCCCGCTGCAGTATGCGTCCCTTATTTTTTTGTATTAAAAATGTTAACTCTACTTGTAGCCTCAGTCGCGGTCCCCGGGTTCGTCAAGTAGGCTACCTGATCTCTGCGTGGCTCCCGCAGTTAAACGCACCCTTAATGGTTTTCCTTGCGAGATTTGCAACACACTGTGCATCAGAGCTCCTTATCACCCGATGCCGTGTTGCAGGTTCAAGTCAAGTTTAACATCAGTTGCGTGCTGTGAATAAGAGTTACGAAACGACACCCCGAATACAGTACAACTTTCGAGATCATGTTTGAACTGAGTTAATGGCCAAGTTAATGAACATTCAGCTCTCCAATTTACAAGTCTAAGCGAATATGATACGTGTACTGTACTTGTGATTTATATACGTCTGCAAACGAAGCTGTAGCAATATTTCCGTCCATTTTCTGTACCCGCATTGAGTAGCATCGATCGCAGGGGTAGAAAGCAATGCAGGACGGGCTGTCCGTTGTAGGTTACATTCACATCGGCCCAGTTCAAAGTCGCCAATGAACTTCACTCACATCTAAAAGAACACCTGCGCCAACGGAAAGAGCAGCTAGCGACACAAGGAAAGGAACTTGCTATCTATAGGATGACTACGGCTTGGCTTGGCCATATTAGTAAACATTACTTTACCTTAGTTTACCTAATAACCGAATGATCTTCCTCACTTCATCCCATTCAAAAGGTAACGTGTCCGCGCACGTACATACGGGTATAGAAGACTGGGAGATGACAATTTCTTTCGGTTTCGTTTTTAGGGTTTTCACCCGGATTGCAAATTCTGCTGTTAGAAAAATATTTATTACTTAGTCTTGTACTACGAGTGTCTTTTCCGCTTGTGATCGTGAAACTTAAATTTGTGCAAATTATATTAGTTTCGAATTTACTTTGTCGTATGTACTTGTATTTGAAAGTTTTTATAACTCGTTATAACAACCCTTTATATACATTATGCACACCAGGACATTTGCATTTGATAACTGAAACGGAACCCATGAAAATATAGAGCGCATGATGACGATGTGGCTCGTTGGTACTCTTTTGGTAATCATAGGCTACCGTAGTTACCCTGCGAAAGACATGAACTAGGGACCAAGTACAAAACGGTAATAACGAGAAAACGTCTGTTGCTTCTTGTCAAACCTTGTCCAACCACAGTCATTCGTTTTTTGAACTCTGTTTTTCCAGAAGATCCAGTGATAGTTTCAGCAATACTGAAAGCAGTACCAAACTTACGCTATAAAGTTTACTTTTTAAAAATTCGGTTATTGTACAGTTTTTAGAACAGCCCTAACTGCGAACCTGTTGTTGGTTAGGCTTTTTTCTTTACCATAAAATGTTTTCTTTTTGGTGTATCTATCTATCTATTATATAGTG
>JANRMT010029232.1:813-13945 GCA_026402145.1 Polypterus bichir lapradei | reverse complement strand
ATACTTAAATCACACATCAGATCTCAATGAATGAAATACTCAAGTAGAAATTCTTTACTGAGTAATACTTCCTTAGAAGGCTTGTGTCTTTCAACATCTGCAATACGATGCAACAGATGTTCTATCAGACGGTTGTGGTGAGCGCCCTCTTCTATGCGGTGGTGTGCTGGGGAGGCAGCATAAAGAAGAGGGACGCCTCACGCCTGGACAAACTGGTGAGGAAGGCAGGCTCTATTGTAGGCACGGAGCTGGACAGTTTGACATCTGCGGCAGAGCGACGGGCGCTGAGCAGGCTCCTGTCAATCATGGAGAATCCACTGCATCCACTGCACAGTATCATCTCCAGACAGAGGAGCAGCTTCAGCGACAGACTGCTGTCACTGTCCTGCTCCACTGACAGACTGAGGAGATCGTTCCTCCCCCACACTATGTGAATTCCACCCGGGGGGGTAAACGTTAACATTATACAAAGTTATTGTCTGTTATACCTGCATTTTTATCACTCTTTAATTTAATATTGTTCTTTATGTATACTGCTGCTGGAGTATGTAAATTTCCCCTTCGGATTAATTATCTATCTATCTGTCTATCTATCTATCTATCTACTGTGTAATTCATTGAGAACAAAATGATACAAGAACAATCAATGGAAATCAAAATCACCAACCTATTCAACATCACACTGAAAATCAAAGTCAAAAACTGAAATCGCAGGGTGATCTAACTATGCATGAATTTCATCACTACAACTCCTAACGTGACTCAGTAGTGTGTATGGCCCCCACATGCCAGTATGCACTCCCAATAACATCTGGGCATGCTTGTGAAGAGACAGCAGATGGTGTCCTGGGGTGTCTCCTCCCAAACCTGGATCAGGATATCAGTGAGCTCCTAGAAAGTCTGTGGCGCTAATTGGCAGCGTCAGATGCACCAATACATAACGTACAAGAGGTTCTCATTTGGATTCAGGTCTGGGGAACGTGAGGACCAGTCAATGGCATCAATGCCTTTGTCATCCAGGAACTGCCTAAACACACTGGCCACATGAGACAGGACACTGTCCTGCACCAGGAAGAACTCAGGGTCCATTGCACCAGTGTAAGATACGATAATGGCTCTGAAGATTTCATCCTGGTACCTAACAGCATTCAAGGTACCACTGACAAGCACATGGAGGTCTGTGTGACCCTCCAAGGATATGTCTCCCAAGACTGTCACTGACCCACCACCAAATCAGTTATGCCATATGATGTTGCAGGCTGCATAATATTCACCACATCATCTCCAGGGCAAGGTTATAATCATGAAACTGAAATGAAAATGAAGACTAAAATTATTAATGAAAAACATTTTCGTAAAATAAAATAACAAAACTTAGATGAAAAACTAAAACGATACAAAATGAATAAAGTAATTTTAAAGACTAACTGAAATAAAATAATTTTTTAAAAAAATCAGTTTTTGTGATCATATGTGTAAGAATGCAGTAGAATCTATTTTTGCATTTTTCATAAAATTCCGGTCTGCCCTGTATGTGGTGAAACTCAGTATATAAACTTATCTGACCAGACAGTATCAGCGATCAGCATGGCTGGAAGAAAATGACAAAGTGATGCATGGGAGTTTTCCAAATATAACACTGAAAGAGACAATAGAAAAGTGCATGGTGTTAGGAAAGGGTGCGTTGTGTACTCTACAGATTAGAGGTAAAAACCCGACAAACCTTAAAGTGTACCTAAATAGCCATCACAAATTATCCTATAATATATTTCTGGGTAAAGAAAAATAAAGGCTGAAAAGCATGTACTATCTGACTTCTAGTACACATAATACAAGACAGCAGACATTAACATGGTGTTTGCAGTGGGCACTAACTTGGGGAGCAAACTTAGTTGAACACCAAAAAAGCAAAGACACCCAAGTAAACTTGTTTATTGAAATTGGAATGTCTACTAGGCTAGGTGACATGCCAACATTCAGAAAATGTGTTTCCTCTCTTGATCCTAAATTTAGCATGCCATGTGCTGCACGAATAAATGTACTCATGGCACACAAAATGGATACAGCAACACAGCGTATCAAAGAAATGGTCAAATAAGCTCACAAAGTAACCCTTTGTAAAGGGCAGATGGGGTAAAAATGGTCTGATGGCTTCATTTTTGGGAATCTCTGCGTGCTTTTACCATTTACCAATAAAACCAAGCACAGCATGCTTTGTTAAGTTTACGCTGCATATGCCTTCTGCATATGAAACAAGCTTTGGCAAACACTATCAACCATACATTTGATGAATGGGATGTACCAGAAGACAAGGTTATGATTATAGTGACAGACAATGGTGCAAACAAAATCACCCTATAGATATACTGCAGAAAGCACGGAGGCAAGGAAAATATTCTATACAGCAGTTCATTGAGCTACATTCAACTGAATGAACTTGAACTCAGATATAAAGGAGGTAGAAATAAATGTCTCATATCAAGATGATTTGAAAAAATGTTGACTAAGTAGCTCAGTATATACTGTTTAATTTTTCTTCTTTCAGGCTTGCAGCATTTATGATAAATGGTCAGCCACTCATCCAATATTTATACATAATCTGTTTTGTCTGTTATATTTTGGAGTAACATAAACTTAAACCCATTTATACAGTACATTGCATTTTAATCAGTCTTTGTAAAAGAGCAATAAATTATCATATTTTAATTTGTTTCTTTTGTAGTGTTATAGATTAAACTCAATAGGTGATGTTTCTGGAAGCTTTGAGTAAAATAAATAATACAAACTTTTATTATTGTATTCATTTCAAAAGATGTAGATTGAAAAAAAAAACATTAAATTAAATAAAATTTAATAAATAATATAAATAATAGCTACATTGGAGAAAAGCCAAAACTGAGCAAAGAAAAAAACATTTCCTGAAACACATTAGGTTGAACTGTAATGTATTTGATTACTTAACAGAATCAACAGACTTCTTTCAAGATGGAGCCATATCCAGGTTTTGGCATATGCCTTGTATGGCACACACCCTTCAGCTGGCTTTGAAAGATGCCATGAAACAACCAGGAGCCATTTATGCTTTTACCAAAGCCAGGAACCTTATTCATTCTGTCAGAAAGTCTTCAGTTTCAAATGAGCAAATGATTAAAAGTAGTGACTTTAGCTTGTTTTATAATAATCACTGACTAGAAAACAGGCCTGCCTTTATCTAATAGTCAGATTTACAATATATTTAGTAAGTAATCCCATAGACAAATTGTTCTCAAATTCAATCCTGGGAACCCCACGTGCCTGCAGGTTACATTACAGCCGTGTTTTGTTTTTAACTGCATTCCTAGTCTAACTAAGCAAGCTGTTATTTTCAAGATTTGGTGTCAGTGTAGAAATTATAAAAGTAAATTTGGAAATTTGTATTAGAATGTACCAGGCATTGGTACATAGTATGGTAGACAGTAATAATTCAATTTTTGTTTTATCTTGTTTTTAAGAATTTCCATTTTTTCTAGTTATGTATTCCATCATTCACTATTGATGCAAGAGTAGTGGCAGATAGACAGTCTTTTAGCATTAGCATTGTTTGTCCTGGTGCCTCCTTATTATTAGGATACAATTAAGGAAGCAAAGTAGACATAAAAAGGATAAATGAATAGGAAAATCACAAACAAAGAATGAACTGTTTATACTATAGAAAAAATGTTAATATTTCTAAATGTCTTAGAAAAAAATTACACTTTAAAGCTTTTCCGAATATGAGAAGAGAAAATAAGACCAGCTTATTAAATGAGATCTCTTTTTTCCTGTGAAACTGGACAAAGCAAACTCCTGCAACCACAAGGATAATAGTGGCTTTCATCAATTGATGATTTAGGTACTAGAAATGTGATTATTTTGTCTATAGGAAAAAAAAAGTTCTAGTGATGTTGCTAAACTCCTTACCTTTTCATCAGAATAACATTATTCTCTGTTTGTTTATAAAGGTGTGGCTGAACACTGATTCGCGACTGTCCCACATGTTAGAACAATACACCTGACGTGCTAAAGCGACTTCTGGAAACGAAAGCTACACTTAATGAGGTTCTTGAAAAACTCAGAATGGATACATTACTGACCAGTGACTGGGCCAAATTGGAAAACCAACTTAAAGTGTTGGAGCCATTTGGCAAGCACACAGGTCAGCTTCAAACAGATAGTCAGTCTTTGTCAGAGGTGATACCTTCCCTGCTAAATCTGGAAGTATATCTCCAGTCAACTAGTGGAGAGAAAAATTGGCATAAGCACTTCTCAAGTCTTTGTGCCAACATTTTACATGTCTGTTAGATTTCATTAGTGACAAATTTGATCCAGTCCCTGCAGCAGCATGTCTAATGGATGCAAGCATCTCTCTGACCCTACAGCCTCCTGAGCTAATATCTCTGAAATGAACACCAGAGTTATTTGTATTGACTGAGGCAGCGAAACACAGTCACACCATAGCAGCACAATAAGATGAGGCTATGGTAGCAATTTTAGCAAGCACCACAGTCCTTCAGAAATACAAGTTCTTAGCTCATAAAATAATTAGCTTAAACTCAGTAAACCAGCCTTGGCCATCTGAAAGTGCTTCACTTGGAATGCAGAAATATCAGGAGGAGGTTTGGCAGGGGTTTTTTACAGGCACTTCTCTTCAGTTCTGGCAAGCCAGAGAGGCTGTGTGTCCTAAACTTACCCCTGTGGCTTTGAATCTTGTGTGTGTCCTTTCTTCACAAGTATTTGTTGAATGCATTATTCTCAGTTTGTGGACAGTTGTCATCTGGATTGCAAAACAACATGACCACTTCTCTGGAGCACAGAGATTTCTTGAAAATTAAACGAAAGATGTATAATTGAATCACACAAACAGTCAGGTTCTGTTTTGTTTCACTGTTATGGTGGGTCTTTACTAAACTGTGGAAAGGAGAAACAAGCTTTTGTTGTTTCAATAATACTGTTTAAATGTGCATGCACAACTGCACTGTGTTCCACAGTCAGTTCTTATTCAGTATCTGGTTTTATGTTTGTTTTTAACAGGACATACCTACAGATGTCTACTGACATGAAACAAATAGTATTTCCAAATCTATTAAGTCTACAGTTCTCTCTTTTGTGACACAAAATTAACTTCTACAAAATATCTTTAATCACACCATAATTACTAAAACTAAAACTGAAAGTAACATATGTAAAAATAAAATAAAAATGTCTCTGTGAAATAAAAACTAAGCTAAAACTAAAAATATGGCATGAAGGCTAATCTAAAGCTAAATTAAAATTAAGACCTGAAGTAATATAAAAATAAAAACTTGCAAAAAAAGGTAAACCATAATATCCTTGGTTCCAAACTCTTTCACGTGTGTCACATGTGCACAGTGTGAACCTACTCTCATCTGTGAAGAGAACAGGTTGCCAATGGCGTAGCTGCCTGTTGTGGTATTCTCTGGTGAATGCCAATCGAACTGCACAGTGATGTGTGCACAGGTCCCACTAGAGGATATCGGGCCCTCGTGCCACCCTCATGGAGTCTGTTCTGACAGTTTGGTCAGAAACATGCACACCAGTAACCAG
Organism: Polypterus bichir lapradei; assembly: GCA_026402145.1. Lineage (NCBI taxonomy): Eukaryota > Metazoa > Chordata > Cladistia > Polypteriformes > Polypteridae > Polypterus > Polypterus bichir. The sequence continues at coordinate 8,362 of JANRMT010029232.1, read as the reverse complement.
CTTTCATTTTTTGGGGCTCTGGCAGTGCACCTCTTGTTCCTCCTCGTACAAAGGAGCAGATATCGATCCTGCTGCTGGGTTGATGCCCCTTTACAGCCTTGTCCAGCTCTTCTTGTGTAACAGTCCATTTCCTGGTATCTCCTCCATGCTCTTGAGGCTGTGCTGGGAGACACAGCAAACCTTTTTACAACAACACGTATGGATATTCCAGAAGAGCTGGGCTTCCCGTGCAACCTCAATCGGCTGCAGATACCACCTTATACTAGCAGTAGTGACAAGGACACAGCAAAACACAAAACTAAAGAAGAATCAGGAAGAATAAGTAGAGAGCAATTGCCTGTAGCTACCACCTGCCAAACTATTCCTTTTTTGGGGGGTGTCTTGCTGTTGCATCTCCAGTGCACCTCTTGTCACTTTCATTTCAAAGCTGGTGAAGTTGAGTCACAATCACTTATACTTCTTAACTTGACAGATTTATATCCTTGAAGCTTAACTGACTTGGTGTTATACTGTGATGATTAAGTGTTCCCTTAATTGTTTTGAGCAGTGTATGAAAACATTGCTTAATATTCATCTCTTCCTTCTTGCATTTTAACGTACATATAACTGTGTTGATTTTTTGTTACCCGCTGAAGAGATCCTGATATCACTTTATTGTTATCAATCATACTGCTAATCTAGTAACATTTACCTATCCAATCATATTTACCCTTACATTTCTTGGTTGTATTTTTTTCATCCTGCTTTGAAAAATATTCTTGTTTGATGTGTAAAATAGTTTGTGATTATTATCAGCTGTTTTCTAATATATTAATCACTGTAATTGTTCAAGAAATAAGTAAACATAAACCTTTTACTTACACTGCATGCTGTGATTGACTAATAGTTCACAGGTAATTTTAAAAACAAGTTTAATTGGCCCCTAGAGGGCGGAATTCATGTAAGAAAACAAAGATAGAAAAAGAATCTTATTTGTGGATAAGACAACTTGTCAGATTTTCCATATATCCCGTACTTGTGCTATTAATGGACCCTTTCCATTTTATATATTATGCTTATGAAAGATTTTATTTACAGTACACTGCAGCAGAGGGATGGCCAAAAATGTCAACTTGATGAAAGAATTGTACATGCATTACCATCCCCTGTAATCTTCTTGCAAGAGAGTGGTTGCATCTCGGTGGATTTAAAGAAGATTTCTGTTATAAAAAGTGAGGTGAGGGGTGAGTGAATGGAAGTGAATGGGAAACAGAGAAAAAGAGGAAGAAGATGACAACATGCTGAGCAAGAGGGAGTCTTCAGTGTGAGTGTACAGGAGAAGAGAGTCATTTGAAGTAATTATAAGAAGCAGTTAACATCACCAAGAAAGTCAGATGGATTATTCCATATCTATTGTCTTTAGAGGCATTCCCATAGCTCTATCAATTGAAAAGTTGATAGATGAGTTCAAAAGGATGGGGAGCACATTGGCTACACTAAAAAAATAAATATATCTGTAAAAAGGATAGCATTGTAAGTATACAGTATATATACACAGTATTAAACTGTGCATGTATATTAATCATACCTTAATATCTTAATAACGTCCAAGATGATAACTGTAAAAGAGTCAGATTCCTTACTGTATATAAAATAATGTGTATTTATCTATACTAATAAAAGGCAAAGCCCTCACTCATCACTAATTCTCCAACTTCCCATGTAGGTAGAAGGGTGAAATTTGGCAGGCTCATTCCTTACAGCTTACTTGCAAAAGTTAAGCAGGTTTCGTTTCAAAATTCTACGCATAACGGTCATAACGGTCAACAACATCCGCCATTTTGAACTTTCTTATTTATGGCCCCATCTTCACGAAATTTGGTAGGTGGCTTCCCTGCGCTAACCGAAAACAATGTACTTACTTATTTCGGTGGTATGATGCCACTGTCGGCCACCATATTGAACTTTCCAACGTCACTAATTCTCCAACTTCCCGTGTAGGTAGAAGGCTGACCCCATCTTCACGAAATTTGGTAGGCCGCTTCCTTGCGCTAACCGAAACCAATGTACGTACTTATTTCGGTGGTATGACACCACTGTCGGCCGGCATATTGAACTTTCCAATGTCACTAATAATCCAACTTCCCGTGTAGGTAGAAGGCTGAAATTTGGCAGGCTAATTCCTTACAGCTTACTTACAAAAGGTAAGCAGGTTTCATTTCGAAATTCTACGCGTAACGGTCATAACTGTCGACAACGTCCGCCATGTTGAACTTTCTTATTTATGGCCCCATCTTCACGAAATTTGGTAGGCGGCTTCCCTGTGCTAACCGAAACCAATGTACGTACTTATTTCGGTAGTATGACACCACTGTCAGCCGCCATATTGAACTTTCCAACGGTCTTTGTTACTTATGGGCCCATCTTCAAGAAATTTGGTACACGTGTTACCAACGCTAACTGAATCCTACTTGCGTACATATATACGTCCATAGCCTGCAGCTCAGTCACCATGTGAGGCGGCGTTGGGTCCCCCATCCCAACGCCTCCCACATTGTTGGCTACCTGCCTATATAGGGCCGTCCATCGCTCTGGTCTCTACATTCCCTTCCTTGCTTCGCCACGGGATTCACGTCTCCCTGCTGATAACTACAGCCTTTTTATTTAATCCACGGGTTCTCCGCTGTTTTATTGTTATAATTCCAACCATACCCCTATTAACATGTCTATCGAGGTGATCACCATCAATCAAAGAACTGTCACTTACCGAGTGGTTTCCATGCCCGGAGATGGCACCTACCTTTTCCATTCTCTTTGTTACATATTGCACGGCCATATCAGGCTCACTCTTGATATCCAGAGGAACATTATGTCTTATGTATTGAATGACTGGGACAGGTTCAAGGTGTGGACTGATGATGGTACAGGAGATAATTATACTACACAGGAGCACTATAAGAGTGAAATGCTTAAGCCCTTCACCTATGGTTCTGCATGTGAGTTGATGGCTGCTGCTGAATTGTTCAGTTGTCGCTTTCAAGTGTATCAAAATGGCCAAATATTTTACACCTTTGGACAACCGCCAATGCCTCTTAAACATCTTAGATTCACAGGTGACGATTTCAGTAGTGGACACTTTGATGTTAATGAATGTTTAAACTCTCAAAAGCTGGATGTGAAGTTATCGATGAAACTGGTTGTATGCTTACAACGCTTGACAGATGCCGAATGTCACTTCAACACAAGTCCTGCAAATACTGTCGTAATTGAAACAAACCATGAAACTCAAACCGATTGTGACAGCAGCAATCCAAGCTGTGAGATTTGAAACAAGATTACTTTTCACATGGCCAACTGTACGTTGCATGCTCAAGAGTAAGCTCAGCGCACAGCTTGGTCATATTACAGCCGGAGGGCCGAAATGACAATGTGGTATACAAAGAGATCCTTAACAAATAATTATTGGTATATTTTCCCTCAGTTTAAAAAGGTTTAATTTTCTTCTTAATAAAAATTTTAAGGCAGTACTTTGCCTCTGCGAAGCGCGGGTATTTTGCTAGTATTATATATGATTGTTTTATCTTGGTAGAGTAATATATATATTTCTGTACTTTCCTCTATTGTATTATTAATATGTAGCCTTAGAATGCCTAATCTCACAGACTTACCACTGTTTATAAGGTATTATTGTATATAACTTATCCCCACCTTCCCTTCTATATCTATAACCTTAGGCAATTAGATGTAGTAAAAAGACAAGCAGGAGTTAAGTTACACACAAAATAATGTATTATTGATAATATTCATAAATAATAACAATATGCAAAGTACATTTGAATATTGGCAACCATACAACCTGATTAAATGGTGATGTGTAGTTCAGGTGACTTGTAGTTACTTAAAATGTCTCTAGTTAAGGGATCATTGGTGCTTAGCTTTTAGCCACATGTCTGTTTAATATGGCTGCTGAGTTGTGCTCTTCATTGTGTTGTCTACATCTTTACAGGTTAGCAAGAGAGATAGAATGTGGTTGAACAAGCAGATTTATAGATTCTCTGCCCAACCCCTAGAGCCAATAGGACATCATGGTACTTAAAAGCTTCTGATCCAAGCCAATTCCAAACAGCCATACTTCAGACCAATGGGGGAAATTGAACATCTTAACATCTGTCCCCAAGCCATATGTTAATGTAACCTGGCTTCCTTGCGGGTGTTGAAAGACTTTAGCAGAGAAATACTCATCAAACTGGTTTAAGACACATCCCCCAAATCCTGTCGTAAAATAGATAAATAAAGAGACTTAGTCGTAAACGGAGGGGCAAACACGAATGCCTCTCACCAAAGTAACACTAAATTACATTGCTTTGCCTAAATTACAAATAAAGACATACAAAACATTTATCAAGTTATATGCAAAATCTCACATCACAACATATGACATTTCCAAACTGCAACAGAAAAAGCTCTATGTGAACTTAGTGAGCATCTGGACAGTTCAAAATAAAAATCTGAGATGGCCGTAATAATGAATGCTTATGTTTATAATGTGAGAGTCATATCTGGCACAATGTTTATCTGGGAGCCTGTAACTGGCATAAATCCCAGCAGAAAGAAACTTATTTATAAAATGTAGCAAGTAATTACTCTCATGTTGCCAATAAACCCACTTTTATTCTTATCTTGCCAAGTGTATAAGAGATAATGAAGGGCAGGCTTGGTCAGTTCTTTTTGATTTTACATTGACTCAGTCTGATCTTACAAAGATAAAGGTCAGCCCTGTTTTTTGGTAGGTGGCAAACATGTCATTTGAACCTCATCAAATACAACAAACATCCAAAATAACAAGTTTAGTTATAAGTAAATTGATCAAATCTCATTCCAAATGACACTAAGAATGATTAGTTACCTATAACTGGGTGAGTTAAAACACAGAATCTGTACTCGTTAGCTTTGGCTTACTTGAGAAACACCAAAAAAAGAAAATCTATTCAGTTCTTTTCCCTTCTTTATTTTGAAACATTGGAAAATAAATTCATACTTGGTAATTTTGGTGATATTTCTTTTTATTTAAAAAAGTCAACAAACAGAAAATATGAGCATAAATAAAAAAACAGAAGAAACCTGATAACCCACATGCCATTCTTCCACCCCAGCCCACCTGTTGTTCTCACCATCTTTCTCCCTAGAAATGCAATAAAAATAATTAAGAGTCTAATTAAAAAAATCAGTGCCCTTATAAACTGTATATTCTTTATATTTTAAGAAAATCTCCAGCAGTATCTGCTGGGATAATTTCTCATTCAGGTTGATGTCCAGCATTTTGCCAGTTTAAAAAGACAGTTGCACTGATTATGGTCTTTCTGAGTGAAATACACATTTTTGAGCACCAAATATTTTTCAAAAAGAATAGGTTAAAATAGTTTTTGTTAGTAGTAGGAATGTTAGTCAGTCATTTTCTAACCTGCTTTGTCCTGAACAGGGTCATGGGGGTGCTGCTGGAGCCTATCCCTGGTTGTACAGGGCATAAGGCAGGAACCCAGGACAGTGTACCAGTCCATTGCATCCCACACACACACACCCACCCACCAAGCACACATTAAGGCCAATACAGTATGGCCAATTCACCTTCCTTGCATGTCTTTGGAATGGGGGATAAAACTGGAGCTCCCGGAGGAAGCCCACGGAGACATGGGAAAAACATGCAAACACCATGCAGGGAAGACCTAGGATGCAAATCCTGGTCTCCTTAATATAAGACAGCAGTGCTACCACTGTGTCACCATAACACCCTATTAACTTACATAATTTTACAATTATATCAAATGAAGTTATTTTGAACAGTATATAACTTCATGCAATTTCTTTAATATTCTAAATAAAACACTGATATGGCACCCAATAAAATATAAACCATAAAACCTATAGGAGATGGCACAAAGTGCAGAATAGGCTTCCATTACAGAAAACAATGGGTTATGGAGTAGTAGTATTAAGGACCCTTTTCGAAATTTCAGATATACATACCTTGAGATTATAGAAGATTCAGACAGCTGTAAACTCATTTCTATTATGCACCACTTCATGCCTATGTGATCTGCTCTGTGCACCAACTCCCACTAACTGTTGCTGACAAAGCAGAAATCTGTTTTTTTTAGCACTAACGGAAAATAGGATACTAGTGTAGAAAATACTTTAAGGCTGAGATGTTACCATTAATTGCACCCTTATAATATAATCATATTTTCTTCCATTACTTAAATGTACCCCAAATGTTTAACACTAGAATTACCAGAGCCTACGAAAAAACTCGTAGATCCGTCCCACCTTAAATCGCTTCTTAAAACCTCTCTCACCTCTCCGCCAGCCTCCTTTGTCCTGTAAATGTGCCGATAAAAACAAACTGCAAGCTGCCGGCTATTCCATCCCCCCACCGACTCAAAACGTGCACGAACTTCTCCGAGCTCATGCCTCGATTATCTGGGAGTAAAGTGGAGTTTTAGAGTGGAAATAAATGATTGTTATTTGGAACACACGCATTTAATGCGTGTTCCGTTTCTACAGTAATCTGTGTAAACACAATGTTAAAACAGAAACTTTTTCATATTTTAGTAATAAATGTCACAAAATGTAGACATAAACTATAAAATGTGTGAAGCCTGACAGCCAAAGAGCAAATACACTTTTATAAAAGGTTCAGGACTTTTTACAACAGCTTCTGTGGTGTACTGGTAAGATTTCATCACTTAGAACGCAGCAGACTTGCTGTACCTCAATAGATCCGAGTTCGAATCTCCGCTAGGAAGAAACTTTATTTATTTTTAACCTTCGCCGTTCTGCCTGCCTGAACTCCCTATCTATATAGTAATAACAGTAATTTTATTATTATATAGGAGCTTCCCTGTCTGCCTATCATATAGTGCCTTTCCTTTCTATATATCTATCCCCTTAGCTGTTTTTTATATATCTATTATACAATGCCTTCCCTGTTTATTTATATATCTAGTGCCTTCTCTGCCTGTCTGTCTGTCTGATTGCATATAGCGCTGAACTTACTGCTCTGTACTATTCTGTCTTCTGCATGTCCTGGAGTACAAAAGAAACACCACCATACAGCAACATGTGCGAACTGGCAAGATCGGGGAAAAATCACGCGGTCACTGATTACAAACCGCAAGATGAATGAAAGAGACAATATATGTAAAAACATCATCGCACTAATGCAATATTATTTGAAAACAAACAGCGTCAGATCGGGTTTGAAAATGCGCCCGATCTGACGCTGTTCGTTTTCAAATAATATTGCATGTACTGTGCGTTGAAAGTGCTGCACTGAATAAGCAGACTCCTTCTGTAACAGCGTCAGCGTGTATTCAAACCCGATCTGACGCTCTTCTTTTTCAAATAATATTGCATGTATTGAACTATTTTAGAATAAAAACATACATTTGATTTAAGTCAGTCTGTAAGAGCCAGTGTAAATGCATGATAATTATAAAGGTTAGCTTTTTTTTTAATTCAGTTCCATTCTCTCAGTCGCGTCCACGATCCCCCCCCCCCCATCTGACACTGC
>JANRMT010029210.1:0-14535 GCA_026402145.1 Polypterus bichir lapradei | reverse complement strand
AAGTGCTCCACTGTATTAGCCTGGCGAATTCCTATTGGCAGGCTATTCCAGATTTTAGGTGCATAGCAGCAGAAGGCCGCCTCACCACTTCTTTTAAGTTTTGTTCTTGGAATTCTAAGGAGACACTCATTTGAGGATCTGAGGTTACGATTTGGAATATAAGGTGTCAGACACTCCGATATATAAGAAGGGGCGAGATTATTTAAGGCTTTATAAACCATAAGCAGAATTTTAAAGTCAATCCTGAATGACACAGGTAACCAGTGTAGTGACATCAGAACTGGAGAAATGTGTTCGGATTTTCTTTTCCTAGTTAGGATTCTAGCAGCTGCATTCTGCACTAGTTGCAAACGATTTATGTCTTTCTTGGGTAGTCCTGAGAGGAGTGCGTTACAGTAATCTAGTCGACTGAAAACAAACGCGTGAACTAATTTCTCAGCATCTTTCAGTGATATAAGAGGTCTAACTTTACTTATGTTTCTTAAGTGAAAAAATGCTGTCCTAGTGATCTGATTAATATGCGATTTAAAATTTATTTAACTTTATTTAACTTTATTTAACTTGAGAAAGTTACTATTCATCCATTCTGAGATACAAGTCAGACATTGTGTTAGTGAATCAATAGAATCGGGGTCATCAGGTGCTACTGATAAATACAGCTGTGTGTCATCAGCATAGCTGGGGTAGCTCACGTTGTAACCTGAGATAATCTGACCTAATGGAAGCATGTAGATTGAGAATAACAGTGGACCCAGGATAGAGCCTTGTGGAACACCATATTGGATATCATGTGTCTTTGAGATTTGATTACCACAACTAACAAAAAATTTTCTCCCTGTCAGGTAGGATTCAAACCAATTTAAGACACTGCCAGAGAGGCCCACCCATTGACTTAAAGCGATTTCTAAGAATATTATGATCAATAGTGTCAAATGCAGCACTCAGATCTAAGAGGATGAGAACAGATATATGGCCTCTGTCTGTGTTCACTCGCAAATCATTTACTACTTTAACGAGTGCAGTTTCTGTGCTGTGATTTATTCTAAAACCCGACTGAAATTTATCAAGAATAGCATGTTTATTTAGGTGGTCATTTAACTGCATAATGACAGCTTTCTCCAGAACTTTGCTTAAGAAAGGCAGGTTAGAGATGGGTCTAAAATTTTCAAGAGCCGAGGGGTCAAGATAATGTTTCTTAAGAAGGGGTTTAACTACAGCAGTCTTAAGACAGTCTGGGAAGACCCCCGTATCTAATGACGAATTTACTATGTCCAGAACATTATCAATTAGCACGCCCGATACTTCTTTGAAAAGCCTTGTTGGTACTGGGTCAAGGACGCAGGTGGAGGATTTTAATTGAGATATTATTTTTTGTAAATCTATCCTAGTGAAAGAGTTTAATTTGTTTATAACAGAATGCTGGGGTTTAGGAGGATCCTTAGTGTTGGAGGGATATACTATGTTATTTCTAATATCATTAATTTTTTGATTGAAAAATACAGCGATAGCCTCACAGGTTTTATTGGAAGTACTTAGGAGGCATTCCTTTGAGTCACCTGGGTTTAGTAGGTGATCAATCGTAGAGAATAAGACTCTGGGATTACTAGCATTGTCATTTATAATCTTGGAGAAATAACAGCGTCTCTCAAGACGGACAGTGTTATTGTATTCTGTTATTTTGACTTTTAATATTTCATAGTGGATAGTTAGTTTAGTCTTCCTCCATTTACGCTCAGCTCTGCGGCATGTTCTCTTTAAGTCCGACACTCTTTGGGTCTTCCATGGTATAACAATACTAGAGGATTTTTTCACTGTCTTTTCAGGTGCAACTATGTCAACAGCAGCTCTCACTTTAGTATTAAATCTTTCCACCTTACTATTTACATTATCCTCGCTATTATAGTTGGCACTATAAACGGACTGATTGCTTAGAATGTTTGTAAGTTTTAAAGCTGCTGCTGAGTCAAAGAAGCGTTTTTTAACAATATGCTTCTCATGAGTGTTTTTTATCATTATTTCTATATTAAAAAGTAGAAGAAAATGGTCCGATAGACCAATATCAATGATCTGCTTTACATCAACTTTCAGTCCTTTAGTAATCACTAAGTCTAACGTATGACCTGCTTTATGTGTAGGCTGATTTACAAGCTGCCTCAAATCAAAAGAATCCAGGAGGTTCATAAATTCTTTTACTTTTAGATCACACTGATTATCTATATGAAAATTAAAGTCACCAACTATTAGGAGTGTGTCATAGTTAGTAATTAAAATTGACATTAAGTCAGAGAATTCCTCAAAAAAAAGACGCGTTGAATTTTGGAGGTCTATACACGGATAATACTAGAACTTGAGCATCTCCTTGGATAACAACAGCGAGATATTCAAAGGACTTGAACTTACCAAAACTGACATCTTTACATTTTAATCGGCTTGAGTAAATGTTAGCCAATCCGCCTCCCTTTTTCCCCTGGCGGTCTGCACGAGTAAAACTGTAATCCGGAGGCGCAGATTCGATTAAAACAGCTGCACCGTTTGAGTTAAGCCACGTTTCACTTAGTGCAATAAAATCTATTTTTTTATCACTAATAAGATCGTTGATAAAAAACTTTTTGTTAGTTAAAGCTCTAACATTTAATAGTGCCATATTTAATGTTTCGGAGGTGCAGAGATGAATACTATGTGCGTTATTGATATTTGGAATAGGGACTAAATTATTTTTATTAGCGCCGCTCTGTGTGTATTTTTTGTTTAATCTGTGATCTGTTTTAATAGTTTTGATACATTGTTCCTCTAAAATGGTAATTTTAATTAGATTATTGGAGTTTATGCCGTATTTCCTAGATTTTCTACGTGCATTGAGATTGCTTATTACAGTACTAATGTTGTGCACTTTAACGGAAGATTCTATTAAACACTTATCATGTCCTAGCACAACAGTATCATTTCGGAAGGGGTTAAGAGCAGAGATAGATAGTCAAGATAAACGAATTACCTTCAATATGTTTTCGGAGAGGACCCGGGCGCCGAAACTGTTCGGATGCAGGCCATCACGCTTGAAGAAACGCAGCCTTTCCAAAAAGAGATTCCAATTGTTGATGAAACCGACATCCTTCTTCTTGCAGAAACCCTGTAGCCAGTTGTTCAATCCTAGCAGCCGACTGTAGTACTCGTTGGATCGTCTGACGAGAGGTAGTGGACCCGAAACGAAGATCTTTGCCGATGGGGTCCTCTCCTTCGTGTCTTTAATCAAAGCTGCGAAATCAGCCTTCAGGATTTCTGATTGTCGGTGCCTTATGTCATTTACGCCGGCATGCAAAACAATTGCTCCAATTGCCCTCTCCTTGTGTTTCTCGTAGACTGCTGGTGCACGTCTCATCACATCTCGGACACGAGCACCGGGAAAACAAGAAACAAACGATTTTGCATTAGGGCATGCGACATTAAGGTTCCTAACAATAGAATCACCTACCACTATTACATCACCAGGGGCTGAAGGCGAACTGGGGACGCGGAGAGGGTCAAACCGGTTCTGGGATAGGATGCTCGCCTGTGCCGATGGAGGTGCTCTGGCCTTGAACCCCCGCCTGCATAACTGAAATCCACCGAGGTCATCAGTGGCGTCGCTCCTACGAGACGCGGGGGTGAGGTCGGCACAACGTGGGGTTGATGTTTCGCCGGTTATAGATGGTGAGGACGGTTTATTCAACAGCCAGGCCTTCAGATCCCTAAGGTATCTCTGTCAGGACAGGAGTTTCTGAATCTGTCCGTCGAGTGCCTGAAGTTCTTCAACTACGATTTCAACGCGAGTTACCCCACTGTCGGCCATTTTCTGTTTCGTGCCCTAGGAGGAATGAGAGAGGGAGAGAGAGAGAGGTTAGGTCAAGTTGACATTTTGTACTTTTTTTCCCCACTGTGTGCATATTTTTTTTTGTCTGCACCCTAATAAACTTTCTATATGACGCTCAGACAGTGGGCTACGACTCGACTTTTCACAGCGACTTTGATATCTGACAACTTCTTTTTTAGTTCGGGCACTGTGCGACTGTGAACTTGAGCTTTCGAGTTTCTCCAACACTCTGTCATTCGATCAACTTCCTTTTGTTGATTATATCACTGTTTAAACCAACAAATAGTAAGTTTTTCCTTGCCTCCTCTTGGTATTCGCTGAAATTCTTCTATTTTCCCCCGTGCTTTTCCCATTGTCTTTTCACAGAAGGCTGAGCTTAAGGGCTATTTATATTGATTTGCATATTCAAAGAGGTGTAATTATGGAAGGAGTTGGGGCGGGACAGCAGGCACGTGCAAGTGTGTTACTTTTCACGCTGATCGGGATTTATGTAGCAGAAGAACGTGTAAGTTTGCGTACGCACAGATTTATGCATCTGGATTTTTCCCACTTTTGTGCTTACGCCATGTTATAGTGTGAGTTCTACGCACGGCGTTATACATGAGGCCCCAGATGATTGTGCAGTTTCGGTGCAGACTATGTCTGATGCCTACTGTGCTGATGATACTGTGTTGGACATGTGTGATGAAAATTTTGGGGTTGACACTACGGCGAGTGGTCCTGTCTCAGCTTCGACAACAGAAATGACGGACATGCAGAGGTCAACAGTGTTGGGAGGGAAGTGAAAAAAATGGTGGTCTCAAGAAGGAAGCAAAGCAATAGTTGCATGCCAATTGTTTTCCTGTCTTATTGGATACTAGCAAAATACCCACGCTTCGCAGCGGCAAAGTACTGCCTTAAAATTTTTATTAAGAAGAAAATTAAACCTTTTTAAACTGAGGGAAAATATACCAATAATTATTTGTTAAGGATCTCTTTGTATGCCACGTTGTCAGTTCGGCCCTCCAGTTGTAATATGACCAAGCTGTAGCTGTGCGCTGAGCTTACTCTTGTGCATGCAACGTACAGTTGGCCATGTGAACAGTAATCTTGTTTCAAATCTCACAGCTTGGATTGCTGCTGTCATAATCGGTTTGAGTTTCATGGTTTGTTTCAATTACGACAGTATTTGTAGGACTTGTGTTGAAGAGACATTCGGCATCTGTCAAGCTTTGTAAGTATACAACCAGTTTCATTGATAACTTCACATCCAGCTTTTGAGAGTTTAAACATTTCTAAACATCAAAATGTCCACTACTGAAATCGTCACCTGTGAATCTAAGATGTTTAAGAGGCATTGGCGGTTGTCCAAAGGTGTAAAATATTTGGCCATTTCGGTACACTTGAGCATTTCACTCTTCTAGTGCTCCTGTGTAGTATAATTATCTCCTGTACCGTCATCAGTCCACACCTTGAACCTGTCCCAGTCATTCAATACATAAGACACAATGTTCCTCCGGATTTTAAGAGTGAGCCTGATATGGCTGTGCAATATGTAACAAAGAGAATGGAAAAGGTAGGTGCCATCTTCGGGCATGGAAACCACTTGGTAAGTGACAGTTCTTTGATCGATGGTGATCACCTCGATAGACATGTTAATGGGGGTACGGTTGGAATGATAAAGGAAATGGGTACCTGAACAATGTAAAGTAAGTCTAAAATACCTACACAATAACTATAATCATAATAAATAAACAATAAAACAGCGGAGAAGCCGTGGATTAAATAAAAAGGCTGTAGTTATCAGCAGGGAGACGTGAATACCGTGGTGAAGCAAGGAAGGGAATGTAGAGACTGGAGCGACAAACGGCTTATATAGGCAGGCAGCCAACAACGTGGGAGGCGTTGGGATGGGGGACCCAACGCCGCCTCACACGGTGACCGAGCTGCAGGCTATGGACGTATATATGTACGTAAGTAGGATTCAGTTAGCGTTGGGAACCTGCGTACCAAATTTCTTGAAGATGGGCCCATAAGTAACAAAGACCGTTGAAAAGTTCAATATGACGGCCGACAGTGGCATCATATCACCGAAATAAGTACCAAATTTCAGCCTTCTACCTACACGGGAAGTTGGAGAATTAGTGACGTTGGAAAGTTCAATATGGCGGCTGATAGTGGCGTCACACCACCGAAATAAGTACGTACATTGGTTTCGGTTAGCGCAGGGAAGCCGCCTACCAAATTTCGTGAAGATGGGGCCATGAATAAGAAAGTTCAACATGGCGGACGTTGTTGACCGTTACGCGTAGAATTTCGAAATGAAACCTGCTTATCTTTTGCAAGTAAGCTGTAAGGAATGAGCCTGCCAAATTTCAGCCTTTTACCTACACGGGAAGTTGGAGAATTAGTTGAACTTCTTTGTAAGATTAATAGGTGTTGGAATAAATGAGGATTTTAACCGGTGGCTTTATACTCTTGATTCCTTCAGCATCTGACCTGATTGCACAACTGAGAATGAATTTAAAGAAGTTTAACAAGTGGACTGTCACAGTTAACACTAAGGGGAAAAGTCAGCACAATGCCATGCAACACAGTGTTAATTCTTTTCTGATGTTGAAAAAGGACCATTTATTTCTATAAATCTGGTTGGCTACATTAGGTTTTGTAACCCTGATGCCTTAAAACAAATAGCAATTTTATTAATAATAATTCATATCTAAAGATATTTTTAAACACAATTTGTCCATAGAAGGAAATTGCGACAATAGTTCAAAACAGAAAGGAGACTTTATATAATTTATTACGTGAGTGGAAAAAAAAAAACATTATATACTTGTGTGTAGTGAGTAGTTAGCTCATGCGATGTGTGTCACTACCTGGTACCTGTTGCTGGCCCGATTCGTGCGCGTGTGCATATTGAAATGCTATGTCATCGCACACTTTACGGTGCTGCCCAATCTGTGTAACGCATGTGTGAACACTTAATGGCATGTTAGGCTTTCACTACACCTGCACGTGCGGATCAGGCAGGTACGCAGATCAGGTAGCGACAGGGTGATACTAAACATAGGGAAAGAGGCATTATGTTGGTCAGGAAACAAAACGGTAAAGAAGAAGTTTGTGACAACTAAAGGAATATTACAAAAACACCTTCAAGGAGTACAGTAATCCCTCGCTATATCGCGCTTCGACTTTCGCAGCTTCACTCTATCACGGATTTTATATGAAAGCATAACTAAATATATAACATGGATTTTTCTCTGCTTCGCGGGTTCTGCGGAAAATGTGTCTTTTTACTTCATGTACATGCTTCCTCAGTTGGTTTGCCCAGTTGATTTCATACAAGGGACACTATTGGCAGATGACTGAGAAGCTAACCAATCAGAGCACGCAGTTAAGTTCTCCTGACTGAGAAGCTAACCAATCAGAGCACGGTTAAGTTCCTGCATGCTGAATGCAGTGTTAACCAGGAAGTCTCGTCTTGCTCATTCAGCATCAACGTGTTTCGCTGTGTAAAGAGTTGTGCTCTTTTGTGTTTATCTTTGTGCATAGTCAAGCCCTTCATTATGGCTCCAAAACAATCTGCTACTGCTTCAGGGGCCGTGCCCAAGCGCAAGAAGAAGATGTTAATGATTGCCGAAAAGGTAAACGTTTTGGATTTGTTGAAGGCTACGATTCTTTTTATTTAAAAAGTAGGAAAGGAATATAAGATCTACGGCCGCAGTGTCCTTTTAACCAGGGTGCAAAACGAGTTGTAAGTGGATGTAATAAGGCAGTAGTCGGGATGGAATCTGCTTTAGGGATTTGGATTGAAGACTGCCAGAAGAAGAACAACAGCAGTGCTACACAATCGCCTGAAGTGGCTCCTTTAGAAGAGCTGTAACGCTCTCCTTTGTTGTGCAGTAAAATTAAACTCATTGTTATCGGACAAGTCATGGTGTCATTGTTGGTGAGTAACCATAATAAATTTTCTACTTACAGTACTTAGTACATGTACGTACGTTTAGTGTCACTGTACACACATTTACTGTATACTATTTTTCTTGCATTGTACGTATTTATTGCTGGTGGCCTGTCTATCGTAATGGCTGTAACATATGTGATATCGGAGACACTCAATATCTTTAAAATAATATTTAGGTTTTACTGTATATAAACAGTGTGTTTATATACATAATTTCAATGAATCTTACCTAATATCTAAGAGAATACAAAGGGATTATGCTGTATAACTCTGCGGGGAATATTTATAAACAGTGTGGGAGAGTTTATAAGGGCTTAAAATATATAAAAATAACCATACAAACATATGGTTTCTACTTTGCGGATTTTCACCTATCGCGGGGGGGTCTGGAACGCAACCCCCGCGATTGAGGAGGGATTACTGTAAAGGGAATATATGATGAGATAGGATAGGAAGCAGTAGCAATCATGGTAGGAAATTAAAAATATAAATGACAATCTGATATATGGGTGGGTGAACAAAGATGAACTTCAATTATAGAAGAATTTTGATATATAGGGGTTAAATAATATGAGGGAACGGTGATTAAAAATATGAGGGAATGGTGATTGAAGCATGGTGAAGGGGTGTGTGGTGATGATGGCTGTTACAGTGAATCCAAGGATGGTATGGTAATGAATCATAACTAACAGGATCACTGTAAAGAGTAATGTTTAGCAAACAGAACAGAAAAGCCTGTTCTTATCAGTTTAATATTTGATATGTCTCCCAACTTGGGGCTTTCACATTAAGCTCATTTTTAGCACTGGGGACTGAGCTTTCAGGGGCTTGCTCCACTCAGTCCATGCATTGCACTGGTACTGCAGTGTCTCCGAGAGCAGTGCACCATCCTCTCTGAGTTGTCCAAAATAAGATGAAAACTTTTCATGATTCTAGAAGCAGACTTGGAGCCGAGGGAAGTCTGAGTGAGTGAGGAGCACTGAAAGATGCATGCCAGCTAAAGGGTGTGTACTTCCAGCAAAGAACGATTGCATACAAGCAATCAAGTAGAGGCAAATGGCTGAAATCTGACTTCTCCAGTAAATATAGCGCAGGATCAAATGCTGGAGAGAGTGTCTTTGGGGCCAGCATGGTCAAGAGAGCTGAAAGAATCTTCATTCATTCTCTCATGCACTCACAGAACGGGTCTGCTAGTCAGTTGAGTCCAGAGGCTACCCAGACCAGCATCAAGAACATGAAAGAAACATACGGATGGATGGCGAGATGGATCGAATGAAACCCTGTAGGTGTCTCTCTCCCTGCCCCTTGGGCCCATTTTCCCATACTTTTTTTTCAGAGAAGGTTATTAATTCAAATCTCCCTTTTTCTCCATTTTTCTCTCTCTAACTCTCCCCTCGTTAGTTTTTCAACCAAACTCTTGGACCCCTCTCCTCCCAACATCTGTATATGGCTTGAGTCTGGAAGGTGCATCGGGCAAGGCATTGGAGGGCCTGCCAGTGGGAATACCTTCTTCCTTCAGCTACACCCTTTACCCTGCCCCTCGGCCACATAGCCAATCACATAACGACAGGGTCTCCGGGCACTTGCAGACAGGATGACTGAAGGCGAAGGGGGTGTTGGACTGTGAAAGGGGAAAAGTCTGTAGCGGGTCACAATGGGAATAACTTACCCTCTAGAGGTGAGGCTGGAGCAACTCTGAGAGATGAGGATAACCAGTTGGACCTGGCTGGAGGAGGGAAGCAAAATGGTGTTTCAGTTTATGTGAGGTGGGAAGTATGATGCTGTACAAAGGGATCTGAAGGGATTGGTATGGATCTGAAACTAGCACTGTCTCACAAATGCCAATGCTTTACAGCACTATGGTTCTCGTTTGAAAAAAGGCCATTGGTGGTATGGTCCAATATGTCTCCAAAGTTGGACATAAAGCCAGACTGGTACGAGTATGCAGCATTGTTGAAAAGAAAATATGGATTGCTGAAATCTACAGACCACAATAAAACTCATGAAGCAAATGGACAATGTCAGGGAGCCAGGTGTGAGTCTATTTGAGTAGGAACCGTGGGAAAGAATTCAACCACTAGGTTAGGACCATTATTTTCAGAATTTAAATTGGTTGCATCTCTTGCAAAGATTATTGGTCATGGACAGACTATATAGACATGGCCTTTCAAGGATGGATATCTGCCCAAGGGCTTTATATTGGCAAACTGAACCACCCAAGCACCTTACTTTACGAGGGGAGTATGGGGTGGGATCTTGGCACAATTTGGTATACCAGATTGCAATAGCTGGTCTTATGTTATGGTGCTCAAAGCGGATGGTATGGGATATTTAATAAACCGTGAGTTTTTTGAACTATGGTTCATTATAAGTTTGGTTAAATTCACACTGTGTGATTCCGGGTTAAAATAATAAAGTTTGGAGTGGAATAACCCGAAGGAAGGATATTCAATCAAGTTAAAACAATGTTCATTAAACAAATCAAGAGAGATACTGAACGATATAATTTTGCATCGGCTAACGAAAGACGGAAATCTATAAGGGGATGTGAACTTCATTTGTGGGCTCAAATTATCCAGGGGTACATATTCTACTGAAGTCTGTGAGGATTTCCTCCACTTTTTCCATAACAAAATTCTAAATATTATCTAAATAATTCAACTAACATAAATACATCATCTGTTTATATCTCTCCCTATTTTCCCACTCCATCCAGCTCCTTCTCTAAGTTCTCACCAGTCACATCTGGTTTAGTTAATGACCTGCTTTGTAAGATGAGACCGACTACTTGTGTACTGGACCCCATCCCCAGCACACTACTTAAATCCTGCCTTCATGTCATAATCCCGACTGTTACAACAATAATAAACTTATCCCTTGACACTGGCTCTGTGCCGCTCACTTTTAAAATTGCTTCTGTAACCCCAATGTTGAAAAAGCCTGGTCTTGATGCTGACAATCTTAACAATTTCTGGCCTATTTCCCACTTACCTTTCCTGTCAAAAGCTTTTAAGCATATTGTAGCCTCCCAGCTCACCAATTACTTAACCACTAATAACTTGATGGAACCCTTTCAGTCTGGTTTCAGGGTGCAGCACAGCTGTGAAGCTGCTCTGCTACGGGTAACCAATGATTTGTTGGCAGCAGACTCTGGACAAACCAGCATAATAATTCTGTTAGACCTCAGTGCAGCATTTGACACTGTCAGACATGACATTCTATTGTCCAGAATGGAGAAAATGCTGGGTATCTCTGGCACTGCCCCCCAGTGGTTCAAGTCCTATCTGACTGATAGGCAAGAGTTTGTTAGTCTTGGCAACAGCAGATCCAGCTCGGCGCCAGTCACACAAGGAGTTCCTCAGGGCTCTGTCCTCGGCCCTCTTCTCTTCTGTATTTATATGCTTCCCCTTGGCCATATTATTCGTAGCTTTGGACTGGGTTATCATTTTAATGCAGTTGATACTTAACTCTACTTCAATGTTAAAAGTTGAACTTCATCAGAGCTTTCTCAGCTCACAACCTGCCTTAGTGAAATTAAAACCTGGATGGAGCAGAACTCTTTAAAATTAAATTGCAACAAAACTGAACTCCCGCAAATTGGGACTAAAATGCAACTTAATAAAATGAGCTCCTTCCCAGTCAATCTTGGTGGTAATCTCATCAGATCTGCCTCTACTGCAAAGAATCTTGGTGTCATTTTTGATTCCTCCCTTACTTCCACCTCCGTAACATATCCTGTGTTCGCTCCTTCCTCTCCTTTTCTAATGCTGAGAAATTTGTCCATGCTTTTATCACATCCCGCATAGATTATTGTAACTCGCTGCTGGCAGGTGCCCCTTCTAATCTTATATCACAGCTCCAGCTTATTCAAAACTCGGCTGCAAGAGTCCTTACTCACACCAGCAGCAGCGAGCACATCACACCCATCCTGCTCCGTCTACACTGGCTCCCAGTGTCTTACAGATTCGAATATAAAATCCTACTAATAGCCTACAAAGCCTTAAATAACCTCGCGCCAAACTACATCAGTGACCTTCTCCATCACTGTGTGCCTGCCCGGTCACTAAGGTCCTCTGATTCTGGTAATCTTGTTGTGCCCCACACTAATCTACACTCCATGGGTGACAGGGCCTTCAGCTGTATAGCGCCCAGACTCTGGAATGACCTACCGAAATTAATCAGGTCAACTGACTCCATGAATTCTTTTAAAAAACAACTCAAAACTCATCTGTTCAGGAAGGCTTTTAGCTCTACTTGACTTCATTCCCCTTCTCTCAGTTTACCTCTCTGTCAAGATGCTCATGTAACCTGTATGTTTGTCCTAGACCATCAATTATGTTGTCTGTTAGGCTTTCTCTGAATTTACTGTCTTAATCTTCTTTATTTATTTATTTGGTTTGTAGTATGCTATATACTGTATACCCTGCCGTTCTTTCTTATATTCTGTAAGTGCCTTGAGCATGGGAAAGGCGCTATATAAATAAAATGTGTTATTATTATTATATTCTGAAATGTAATATTTTATACTTTAGTTACAAAGAGATTAACATTTGGGAAGGTTTATAGTGGATGATTTTAGTTTTATATTCTATGTCACTAGTAAGGTTGAAAATTGACTTGGCTTACCTATAAAGGATGTATATTTTGTGTAGTATGTTACAAAGTCAGTTGAAAGTGATGTAATTATTGTAAGGAATGTTACACAGTTTGAAAATAAAGTTATTAGCTATTAGTGTTATGTGACGCTGATTTAGCTTGCAGTGAGGTGGTCCTTCATTCTTTTGGGAGATAGTTCATACTTTATCCTGAAACAGGGGTGGAAAGAGTGGTTTTGTTAACAAAGTTGGAGGATTTGGCTTTTTTGGGCTTAAAAAATGTATTGTGTTTTGTTTGGAAGAAGAATTGTGAGCAGGAGCAGCTTTGCAGGAATAACTTCAAGCACAAAGTTATACTGGAGACCTTGGGTTTAACATTGGATATGATTTTATGTCTACGGGATGAGATGTATGGAAATTATTTTGATGTCTCATTTCAACTCGCACCAGCTCTGATTTTTGCATGGGAGATGATCAAGAGACAAAAGGAACTGGAAGGTGACAATGGTCCTCATGAACAATTTATTTGTAGAAGATAAAGACGTCAGGCCCTTTCTGAGATGGTACCGTTCAATTGTTCTATTTTTGCAACATATTCGTGATGAGGATGTTGTGTGGAATGGGCGGCAGCAGTTCAGAGCACAGCTTAAGCCTGATTTAAAGTTTTCAGATGGCCTGATGCACCAGAAGGCATCAGTCTTCTCTGTGGAACCTAATAAGGGCTGTTTATTTTATGGTGGAATGCTCTTGTGATGTTGAAAAATGTGGTGCAGATGAACATGTATCACATTACTATAAAGTGGTTCTATGCTGAAATTGTAGTAAGTCAGGGCATTAAGAGAGAGATTGCCCAAACTCAAAGACACCGTCATCTCTGTAATGCAACTGTTCACCTCTTCTTACATTGCCTGAAAGACAAAAACAGAAATAAGACCTGGATGTCTGTGATATGCTGGACTATGGAGAGGGATTCTCTTCTGTGCTATGTGGAAGGAGAGACAGTTGCAGCACAGCAAGCTGACGGTGAGAAATGTCGAGTAGGTGGGGATGAAAACGCTCCAGGGGGCTCATGTATAAACGGTGCGTACGCACAAAAATGTTATGTACGAACATTTCCACACTCAAATTGCGATGCATAAAACCTAAACTTGGCGTAAAGCCACACACATTTCCACGGTACCTCATACCCTGGCGTACGCAAGTTCTCTGCTCGGTTTTGCAGACTGGTGGTACCCAGCGTCAAAGCAGTGCTACTGTTCCTGTTTGGTTAACCTTTCTTTTTCAGATCCACATCCCTGACGCGGCTTTATAAATACACTGAAATTAACCGAATATTATTTATTAGTTTAATGTATCTGATTGTAATTAACCAGTAACAATATAATGGTCCACGGAATGGTTAAACTATTCTAAATACAATAGCTGCTTTAGTGTTCTTACTTTCACTGCACCTTCTTCTTCTTTCAGCTGCTCCCGTTCCTTAAAAGTTTTGAAGAATCAGCATTCTAATGGCTTAACGTCTATTACAGAGCTGATTGTGTGGCGATTGGGTATTTGGAGAAAGAAAAGTAAGGACAGGAATTAGGGGTTAGGGGTTAGTACGTTTGAAAGAGACAGCACTGCTATAATAATGTATTTCATCGAAGGTCGCGCATGGCGCAGCAAGCATCTTGCATGAGACATGAACAATCACTGCGTCACCGTGTTCCCATGTTTAATAACATGATTTAACTCCTATCGTCATGAAAATGATATCACGTATACATCTCAGCATTTTAATTATTCAGAGAGCTGTAATATCACGAATGTAATGGATTCTGTGCCCTGTTGGAGGAAGAGAAAGCCCGGAAGCATGTAGTGATTCACACACATAGAGCACATTGAAGATCAAATACAAAACAAAGCATTTAACATGCTACTTTAGTTACAATGGGATTTGAGAAACTAGTAAATTAAATGATTTTAAGATGAAGTTTATGATGTTCTACTTTAATCTCGAGATTAAACAACAACAACAACATTCATTTATATAGCACATATTCATACAAACAGTAGCTCAAAGTGCTTTACATAATAAAGAATAGAAAAATAAAAAAACACAATACGAAAACAAAATAAATCAGCATTAATTAACATCGAATAAGAGT
>JANRMT010029181.1:4727-14790 GCA_026402145.1 Polypterus bichir lapradei | reverse complement strand
AACATGATTCTGCGTTAACCGCATATTTTTTCATACGTCTCAAACCAAGGAGATGCGAGGTTAAAATGAACCGAGAAGCGCGCGTACATACTCAGTACATCCCCTCTCGGGAATCGAACCTCGGACGTAGGCGATAGAGGCAAAGCCTCTACAATTGCACCACGGTGTGTGGCTTATCTACAGTATTTGAGAGTATGTAGATCAAGGTATATATATATATATTCGCAGCGGAGACGTAGTGTGTTAAAGAAGCTATGAAAAAGAAAAGGGAACATTTTAAAAATAACGTAACATGATTGTCAATATACAGTAATTGTTTTGTGAGTGTTACTGAGTGTTGCTGTGATCAAGGATTCGATTATCATTATTTGTTTCAATCAGGGTCGTATTTGTACGATGTGTTGTGTTCAAGTTACATTCTGTGTTTGTCAGTCGTTGTAAAGATTAAATTCTGTAATTACAGCCACATTAGCTCCACAAATGAGACACACGGGTTTACCGGCAATGTCAGTAAACATATACTCAGCCTCCCATCGGTTTTTAAAGGCTCTATTTTCAGAATCAACTTTTCTCTTCGGCATTGTGTGGGCTAGCTTCGCAATAACTTGCAGCATCATAAGCTAGACTTGATTAACGCAGTAAGTGTTCGGCAAGGCAGCTGAAGCGCTGCATTATGGGATCTGTAGTTTATTGTGTTACCAGCGCTTCATATACCCGGGCCATTAATAACAATAATACAGTATATAAAATGATCTCGCGGGCCGGATATAATTACACGCCGGGCCGGATGTGGCCCGCGGCCCTTGAGTTTGACACATATGGACTAAATAGAACTTGAAAAGATATATTTTTTCGAATGTGATCGCGCAATTCAGATCGAGTTGACGCGCACTACAGTATATCGAGCCCGTGTGCTATTGTGGTTTTTCCTGCATGCCTCAATAAGTCACCCTCCCCTCGCTCTTACTTTTTTACCGTTCATCTAATGAATACACTGAGTATGGCTTTACCAAAACAATCATTGATCGCGAATAAAGTATCCATTATTCATGAAGCTTCAATAGGTGATCTGTCTTTCTGCGTTAACCGCATCCGTTTTCATACGTCTCAAACTAAGGGGATGCGAGGTTAAAATAAATCGAGAAGCGCGCGTACATACTTAGTGCATCCCCTCTCGGGAATCGAACCTCGGACGTGGGCGCTACAGGCGAATGCTCTACTATTGCGCCACGGCGTGTGGTTTGTTTATTTGAGCGTAACAGTGTAATTCAGTTTTTGTTCAGCACTCTTTGGAACTGTTGCTTTTTGTCTGCGCACTGCGTCAGTTCACGTGAGCCGCTGAATATGGTTTTATATGTAACTCGCTCGCTTCTAATTGTTTCGCTGCCTTCTTAATTATATAATGCATGTTTTCTTCAGCGCATTCTTCCTGGTTTTCTACGTAATGCGTGATTACGTGAGAGGCGTGATGATGTCACACGAAACTCCGCCCCTCGAGCTGAACTCCATTACAGTAAATGGAGAAAAATAGCTTCTAGTTATGACCATTATGCATAGAATTTCGAAATGAAACCTGCCCAACTTTTGTAAGTAAGCTGTAAGGAATGAGCCTGCCAAATTTCAGCCTTCTACCCACACGGGAAGTTGGAGAATTAGTGATGAGTGAGTGAGTGAGTGAGTGAGTGAGGGCTTTGCCTTTTATTAGTATAGATTAAGAACAAGTGATCTACCCATTTTATACATGGGTGAAGATCATCAGCATTGAGTTGGTATGGTAATCCAATACTCTTGAGCAAAATTAGCCTTTTATTTTCAAAGGGTATGACCATTTTGTAAATATCATAATTTATTTTTCCTCTTTAGCAAGTTTTTTTTTCCTTTTTAGCAAGTTTTTGAAATGTCTTCACTTTGTTTCTTTTGATTTGGCATGATATACATAGTTTTATAGATTAGCTAGATAAGATAAGTCAAAGTTATTTCTTCACAATCATGGTATATATTAATTTGCAATATAATACTGTGCACTACAATGAGGTAGTTTTTTTTAATAAAATGTTTAAATTTTTTGTTTGTTCTTGAAAGTTACAATAAGGTTCTATGGATCCCCACATCTATATGTGAAACTTACCAAATGTGTCAATTTTTCAAGCCAAAAACATTAAGAGTTTTGAACCATATCTTGAGATAACATACATATTGAAAAGCAGCGAAGCATTTTAAGAAAGAAAATACCTAAAAAGCAAACCATTGTTGCCATTTTAAATGGAGAACACCTGTGAGCCTCATGTCTTGCCAACTTCCCTGTTTGTCTTATTCCACAGTACCCTTGCTCTCTCTCATCTCTGTAGACAGCTAGACAGTAATAATGGGGGGTTGGGGGGAAAACCACACTAATGACCACATATATCATTAGTGTGTTACCCTTTAGAGAAGATACTACCTGCTCTGGTTGGATTGATAAAGCATGCATGTGCTTCAGTGACAGAGAATACTGAGCCTGTGTTGCAGACAAAGAAAAGACAAGAACTGAACAGAAATTATAGGCATACATACACTCTTTCAGTGCTTTAAAGGGAGAAAGCCGGTGTGACATATCAGTGCATACTGCCCCACTTCAATCCCTGCATACATCCATAAATACATCTTCCTAACCTATTTATCCAGGACATGATCACAATCCAGTTGAAGCTAATCCAACAGGCATCCGACTCAAGGCAAAAGCAACACACAGACAGGATGCCAGTCCATTACAGCGTGAACGAACACACACACACACACGGTATACATATATAATAAGGCCAATTTAGTAACAAGAGTTCAACTCATTTTAATCAGATTGAAGTTAACCGAGTTCAGAACCGATGTTTTAACATAGGCAGAGTGGACGGTCATCCTGGACTCACAGAGCCAGGTTCTACATGGAGTCTGCTTGTATTTACAGATTAATTGGTACCAAACAAATTTACTCACTCAAAAACATTGTGGTCAGTGCTTTTATTACAATATCGTCAGCAAGACACACTCATCATGCATTAAAAAAGCTGTAACAGTAGCATGCCTATTTCAAAAATCTAAAGACATCAGTCAGTCAGTCATTTCCAACCCGCTATATCCTAACACAGGGTCATGGGGGTGTGCTGGAGCCAATCCAGCCAACAAAGAGCACAAGGCAGGAACAAATCCCACGCAGAGAGCCAGCCCACCGCAGGGCACATACACACACACACACATACCAACCACACACTAGGGACAATTTAGGATTGCCAATGTACCTAACCTGCCTGTCTTTGGACTGTGGGAGCAAACTGGAGCACCCGGAGGAAACCGACACAGACACGGGAAGAACATGCAAACTCGCAAGAACATGCATGTGAACCCTGATCTCCTTACTGCGAGGCAGCAGTGCTACCACTGCACCACCGTGCCGCCCAAAATCTAAAGTTTCATTAAAAATAAAATGCTGTGTGATCAGTTTAGATTCACTATTATGTTCACAAAGTCTTTTCACTATGCTGCCACGCATGTAAAGAGAGGCGTGGTAGGTTAAGATTTGCCATTACAATGTCATATGTAACTTCACTGTCGTTGCAAACACATATGCGAGTAAAGAAATTACCCTTTCCATGAGAAAATAGTACAGAGAAACAAACATAAAATGATTATTTCTAATATCCTTTTGTTATCACAAGGATGCCACATCAACACGGAAGACATTTATTTTTTTAAGCCAGAACCTTTGGCATTTCAAAGTAGACGTATTTGGTAGGTTTTAAGGCTTTTTCTAACACATACTGTGACTGGTGTTGCCATTGGTTAGTTGCTCATAATGGTGGTAACTGTCGCTCATGTGCAGTTCAGTAGTTCCCCTGCTCCATTTTCCCTCCCGCAAAGTTACACCAGCTGCATGCTCTTAGCTGTGAGCTGTCTCTCTATTAAACAGTAAACCTATGGCAAAGAAATGAAAAACAAAACGCACTCTTACCCGTCCCCTTTGCGGGATCAGATGCAGGCTTACTGCACAACATGCTTCTCACACATGATTTAGAATATTTAAAAGACCAAGCCGCATACAACCTAACAGCTCCCTCTACTGTCCTCTCTCCCTCAGGCTGCGTCTGTTCCAGCCACTGCTTCCGAGCCGTTGAACCCGCTTGATTAGGAGGACTTTGTGCTCTTTTGACCTAGAGATGGGAGCTGGACCACCACATTTGACAGCTGCAACCTGACAGCTGCTATTGACAAACCCCTTCTGAATAAGGTCTTGTGTTTGTACCTGCCAATTCAGCAATAATGATTTTGTTCCTTGGAAACCTGATCCCTTTTCAAGTCGGTTAAGCTTGAGTGACAAAGTTGCATAACAATACAGTTACATAAATTTTAATTTTTATTTATATAAAAGTATTCACTTTAGAACATACATTTAGGTGGTAAATTAATATATACCATGGTTGTGAAGAAATAGCATTGACCTTAAAAATACCAAACTTATCCTTGAAGTTACTGTCTGAGACAACAAAATGTGAAATTAATTTTATACTTTTACAAGACAATGTGTATCAGTGGGGATCCATCCAGGATGGGTTGCTGCCTTGCAGATGGGTTCAAGTTTAGCATTATTAGAATGATTGGTTTGAGAATGTTATACTGTATCCTAGAACAGATCATAAGAGTTGTTTTTCTGAACCATTTTTCCTGAGTAATTGACACTTAAAGCATTAGAAAACAGAAATGGTGTGGTCTGTGCTGATTGTTTTAAGGGCAGCATGTAAAAGAATAACCACCTGTGTTGAACTATCACTTTTTAATATTTGTTTCACAAACAAATGTTCATGTCAGACTATGGAAAGCCCCCGAAGCTAAAGGGTAGGAACATACCAGTCTAAAATGAAAATTATTATTGGTCAATACTGCAGAGCACAATAAGAGGAGAGATTTTATGTGGTATCTTCTATGATACTGATGCTTACTTGAATGGATAGAAGGGTTCACAATTTCATATAATTTACTGATTTAACTGCAGATCTCCCCAACCACCACTCTCAATTATTTTATATTTTTACTTTGAATGAAGAAGCATATAAAACAATATGTAAAAGCAGGCTTTGACTATACTAGTATATTAATGAAAATGTGTTCATTCTTGTCTCTCTCTCTCTCTTTCATCTTTTTGTCTTTTTAGATTTATTGAATGTAACTTTAGCATTATTACTGCTACATCTGTCAAAAAAAAAGTCTGTCTCTTATCGCAACATTAGGTCTGTTAATTCTGATTTGTGTGCTGCTTCTCTTCTGTCTTCTCTCTCCTGAAAACATGGTTTCCCTCTATAACAACTATGTTTCCCAACTGTTAGATAACTTTGCTCCCTTAAGGAATAGGCATGTTCCAGCCACCTGCTCCTGTCCCTGGTACACCCATGAGCTCAGAGCTATGAAAGCCATTAGCCAGTGCCTTGAGCAGCTTTATAAGAAAACAGGCCTCATAGTTCATTCACAGCTTTACACTGAGCACATACTTAAATATAGGGATGCCCTTAACACTGCTCGCTCCAACTATTATTTCTCTATCATGAATGGTGCCAAGTCTAGGCCTAGAACTCTTTTTAGGACTGTTAATAAACTCCTCCAACCCCTTCCTCTAGCATGCCCCAATACAGCTGAACAGTGTCAGGCTTTCTTACATTTCTTTAATACCAAAATTGATCAAATCTATCACAGTTTCCCCTCCACACCTCAATCACTCACTCCGATCTGCCATCTCCATCATCAAGACTCACTTGTTTCTAGCCTGTTGACTGTCTTGCCATCCCTGAACTTATTAATAAGTCTAATTCTTCCTCCTGTCTGCTTGATTTTGCCCCCACGTCTCTGCTTAAGACATACTCATCCATATATTGCATTCCTGTTGCCTCATTGATAAATGCATGTTTCAAATCAGGTTCTATCCCTACTACCCTCAAAACTGCTGCAGTTACACCATTCCTTAAAAAAACCTGACCTGGATCCTTCTTCTCTCTCTAGTTACAGACCTATCACTAATCTCCCTATTTTGGCTAAGGTGATGGAACGCGTGGTTGCTACATAACTCTGTGCTTTTCTTCAAGACAATACACTCTATGAGCCGTTTCAGTCTGGCTTTTGCACACAGCAAAGCACTGAGACAGCTCTTCTCCAAGTAATTAATGATCTTCTCCAGTCTGCAGACTGGTTCACTTAATATTCTCCTCCTTCTTGACTTAAGCGCAGCATTTGACACTGTTAATCAAGAAATCCTCCTGTCACATCTCTCTGCTGTAGGGATCTCTGACTTAGCCCTTCAATGGCTCACATCATATCTCTCTAATAGGCAACAGTTCGTCACACTCAGCCAATATAAATCCTTCACCTCACTTGTGTTGCGTGGTGTCCCTCAGGGTTCAGTCCTTGTGCCATTACTTTTTCTACTTTATATCCTTCCTTTGGGTCAGATTATTCGCAGACATGGCCTTAACTTCCACTGTTATGCAGACGATATACAGTTGTATCTTAGTACAGACTCCCCTACAGATTCACCTCCCAGCACACTCACTGACAGCATCACTGATCTTAAGCTATGGATGGAAAATAACTTTCTCAAACTTAATGCCAATAAAACTGACATGTTACTGGCAGGTCCAAGCTCCCTACTTTCTAAGGCATCTAATTTCTCCGTTTCTAGTGATGTTACACTTGTCAAAACTGCTCTTCTTGTCAGAAATCTTGGTGTTTTTTGATTCATCACTTAATTTTGAGCTACACATTAGGTCCAAAATTTCATTCAATCATCTCCATAACATTGCTCACCTCCATCCATTTTTGTCCTATAATGATGCCTAGACTCTGGTTCATTGCTTCATAAAGTCTCATATTAATTACTGTAATTCCCTCTTCATCAGCCTCCCTGCAAAATCTATACAGAAGCTACAGTACATTCAGAACTCCGTAGCCAGAGTCCTTACCCACACAAAGCGTTTTGCTCACATCTCCCCTGTTCTCTCTCAGCTTCACTTGTTACCAGTTCCATCAAGGACTAAATTCAAGATTCTGCTTCTTACCTTCAAAGCCTTACATAACCTTGCCCTCCTCTAACTCACTCAGCACCTAGCTCCTTACTCTCCTTGTCGCTCTCTCAGGTCCTCGAGCAGTAATCTCCTTACTCTCCACCCTGGGAGTCAGGTCCTTCAGTGCTCTAGCCGTTCAACTCTGGAACTCTCTTCCTCAGTCTCTCCGAGATTGCTCCTCTTTCTGCACCTTTAAATCTCAACTGAAAACTTTCCTCTTCTACAAACTTTTGTCTTCTGTGTAATTTGTTTTTTTTTTGTATTTGTGAAAGGTGCTCTATAAATGCATCTATCCATTCATCCATTATCCAACCCGCTATATCCTAAGTACAGGGTCATGGGGTCCGCTGAAGCCAATCCCAGCCAACACAGGGCGCAAGGCAGGAAACAAACCCTGGGCAGGGTGTAAGCCCATCGCAGGGCGCGCACACACACCCACACACCAAGCACACACTAGGGACAATTTAGAATCGCCAATGCACCTAACCTGCATGTCTTTGGACTGTGGGAGGAAACGGTAACTTATTATTAGTAGTAGTAGTTGTTAGGATAAAGACAGCTAAGTTACAATTAATAGCTCTTGGAATCAAAATAGATGTACTTATGGTCTGCTGTAAGGGATGCTTTGTTCCTTTCCTAGTCAGCTTTTTCTGGCACATGGAAAGATCTTCAGCATGTATTTGTTACTTTGTTCAGGAGCTCTTGTCCAATGTTGCCTTGGTGCCAACTTCTCATTGCTAGTGGTACTGCAGTTTTCTGTATGAGGTTTTTACAAATAATTTCATGCAAAGTTAGCAAGCCAAACACATCCTTTTTACATACAGTCTCTCTTTTGCTTATGCACTCTTTCCTCAGCAAGGTTTGGACTTGTAGCCTCCTCGTTTAGCTCCAATGCAGACATCTCTTCTACCCTTTCTGTTCTGCACTGGATTGCCCTTTGGAGTAAAGGGGATTGCTCCAGACTTTGTTAAGAACATAATCTAGACCAGGGGTCGGCAACCTTTTGCTAACTGTGTGCCAACTTAAGGTTTCAAATTATTCAGAGTGCCAACATCACATATCATTTTATACAAGTCGAGGTCAATATTCTTATTTTACCATACATTTTATTTTTATATTTTAATTAATTAATATATAGTGATATTCAATAATATGTAAAGTTGTAAACAACATTAAAAGAAATAGAGTTTCTTGAAAGATTTTTAAAAAAACTTTTTTTATTATTAATGGGAGCCTTGCCCTTGCATGGTCTTGGCCAGTTGCTCAATATCGACAACATACTTTGTCACTTTGAGTTTGACACAATTTTCTGAATGTTCAGGTGGTAGGCGACTACGCTGTGGATTTAGCACTGCATTCATGTGAGAGAAAATTTGCTCACAGGAATAGGTTGATCCAAAAACTGAAAGAAGAGCAAAAGCAATTTTCTTCAAACAGATGTAATAATTCGGAAGGGATGTCCAACAGCTGAGAATAGCTGCAGACTTTTCTAGATTTTCATTTTCCAGAGACTTCCGTAGTTCAACAAATTTTGATGTCCATAATTCTAAAGATCTGAAGTCAATCTGTTGCATTTCAAAGTCGTCAATATCCATCCAACTAAATAGTTCCAACTGGGTAGTTTCCAAATCAATTATATCAGGCTTAATGAGATACGAAAATAAGGATCCATGAATATGGAAGTCTTTACTTCGTTTATCAAATTCTGCTTTGAGTGATTCAATGTACTCTTGAAGCTCATCTACATTTACTTCAAATTGATTTGAGAGATTCTTCACATTCGGGAAGTACTTGAATGCTTTGATGTTGATATCACGGGTAAAAATGTCTAGTTTCATTGTAAATGCTTTCCAATAGCTGAAAAGATCAAGTACTGTTTGTCCCTGTCCTTGCAATTTCAGATTAAGTTCATTTAAATGTGTGCTTATGTCAGTCAGAAACATCAACTTTAACACCCAGTTTTCATCATTCAGTTCAGGAAAATGTTTCTTTTTTTCATTAAGAAACACATTAATAGCTCCAAGACAACTGACAAATCTATTTAAAACTTTGCCTCGACTAAGCCAGCGAACATTGCTGTGTAGCAGAAGATCTCCATATTCACACTCAATTTCTTGTAAAAGAAACTTGAACTGCCTGTGAACCAGTGAAGAATGAGAAATTATAAAGTTGACTATTTTAACAACAGTTGTCATCACAGAGACCAAATTCAGAGATGAGGTCTTTGCACATAGGCTCTCCTGGTGTATAATACAATGAAAATTCAAAAGTTTGCGGCCAACATGATTTTCAAGAAGTTTTACAAATCCTTTCTTCTTGCCAACCATTGCAGCAGCACCATCGGTTGTCGCACAGAATAACTTGTTTAAGTCTATGTCATGTTTAGCAAAATCTATACTAATAAAAGGCAAAGCCCTCACTCACTCACTCACTCACTGACTGACTGACTCATCACTAATTCTCCAACTTCCCGTGTAGGTAGAAGGCTGAAATTTGGCAGGCTTATTCCTTACAGCTTCCTTACAAAAGTTGGGCAGGTTTCATTTCGAAATTCTACGCGTAATGGTCATAACTGGAAGATGCTTTTCTCCATTTACTGTAATGGAGATGAGCTTGAAACCCGTGGGGGCGGAGTTTGACATCATCACGCCTCCCACGAAACTGCGAGAGAAAGTTTTAAGTACCGGGACTTCGGTAGCATTAGATACAGCCATGGACATAGCACGACATGGCAACAGCACAGCTGGGAACCTTTGATGCAAGAACACCGAGCGGCTCACGTGAACTGACGCAGTGCACAGACAAAAAGCAACAGTTCCGAAGAGCGCTGAACAAAAACCGAATTACACAATTGAAAAGGCAGCAAAAAAATATGAAGCGTCTGATAAATACAAGATAAGTATGTAATAAGTACAGCTACTGCAGAAACAAAGCACACGGTGGAAAAAGTGAATGTCCCGCTAAAGGAAGACAGTGTTAAAAAAAAA
>JANRMT010029119.1:0-11333 GCA_026402145.1 Polypterus bichir lapradei | reverse complement strand
ATAATATCCACGCAGACTTGCACGTAAGAGCGGGAGTTATCCATTTTAACAAGCAGCGTCTTGCACTGATACGAAATAGCTGTGTGTGTATATATGTAGATATGTATGTATATGTATATATATGTTTATATATGTGTGTGTGTATGTATATATATATGTATTTGTGTGTATATACGTGTGTGTATGTATGTATGTGTGTATGTATATGTATGTGTATATATGTAGATATATATATGTATGTATATATGTGTGTGTGTATATATATGTGTATATGTATAGATATGTATATATATATGTTTATGTGTGTGTGTAAATATATATATATATATATATATATATATATATGACAGCAACACTCATCACTTACAACAGTGACAAAACAATTACATTGACAATCATGTTACGTTATTTTCAAAATGTTTCCTTTTCTTTTTCATTGCTTCTTTAACACACTACTTCTCCGCTGCGAAGCGCGGGTATTTTGCTAGTTTAACTTATTTAGCAAGTTTATACCTATTTTTTTCTTTCAGTTGGTTATTCATTTATTTAAGTACTAGCCACTTTACAACTAATAGAAAAAATTTTAAATATCTGTTTTGCCTTATGTGCAACATCAGTGTTTGTCCTACACCTTTCTTCTATATTTTCTTGTGTCTTAATCTCTCTTGCCTGCCACTTCATCTCTAGAGTGAGTTCCCATAAAGCCTGCTTCTCAAACTCAATCATTTCAAGATGCGTTGCTCACCTCCTGTCCACTTATATACTTCCTGTCTTTGAAGGTGATTATCAATGTGCCCCCTTATGCCTTTACTCCTTGTTGAGTGTCTCTTGCTCGCACTTCCTTTTTCAGTCTCATCACTAAAGCCAAACTAACCAGTCACACCAAAACCAAACTGACCAACTAGAATGCTGACAGGGACTGGGCACACACCCAGGCCATAGCTTTTTATTATATAACAGTTGTTTATATAATGTTTTTTATAGGTTTTTGTCACTTTAGTTTTCTGCAAACAAACACAGTAAACATGATTTTACAATTTTACCTGGGTAGAATTTTTATAATCTGTTATGGCATTAGTGTGTGTTTAATGAAAATATTTACATTAAAAATAAATAAGAAATATTTCATGTGTTTGTGATTTTTAGGAATTATTTTTCTTTTAAAAACCTTTTAAATCATTAAAATAACTATGATCTATAAATTAGTATTAAAAATCAAATGTCAGCAAATCTTTTCTATGGTTTTATTTTTTAGGTTGTCTCTTCAATGGGCAGGAGTACACAAATGGTGCCAGTGTGCATCATGGAGATCGCTGCCAGAATTGTGTCTGTGTGGTAAGAAATCAATTGATGCAGACACTGTTTTGTTCTTATTTAGATGGCTGATCCACACACTCTAAACTCCCCTAACCACATTCGGTCAGTAGCATCCTACTTTTCTTCTTCACCTTACAGCAGGCTGAATCAAAATCTAAGCATTAGCTACATTCCCTGTATCTCATCTGAATAGTTGACCAATTATTTACAGGCAAAATCAGGTTTGTTTGTTAGGATTCTTAGGGTTATTAGGGTAATTATTGGCACGTGTACAGGGAATAGTAAAATTCTTACTTACATGTGTTAATCTGCATGCAATACTTCTGCATCATGATAAGTGAGTATTACTTTGTCTTTTCTATGTAGCCAAAAAAAGATCATTGAAGTGTGGTTGTCTGTAGACTGTTGTTTAGTTTGCCTACATTTCCTCATAGGCAGCTGTTTGTATCAAATAGTCTATCATTATTTGGTTCTAAACTGTCACATTACCCATTTAAGATACTGGATTATTCCCTGATTTTAAACAGGCTGTATGACTGTATGAATTTCTAGTTTTGACTTCAGTTATTCCTGATAGTAAATTCTGGTTATTTTGATGATTAATGATGTATGCATTTCTAAAGAAGTTACAGCTTAAGACCTCAGCTTTATTTCTAACCCGTTTTTTTAATAATTTGTTCCTTAATTTCTGCCACTCGGAACTAATATCAGCAATCCAGTTAGCATACAGAAAAAAATATTCAATTCTGTATTTTGGATTTTTGTGTACCTGGCTGGATTAATCCAACTAGTAATGCTTGTTAAAATACAGTATATTAACTATTTTTATTTATATAGCATTTTTTTATAATAAATGTTACATATTTGATTATTTACTCAAAAGATGATCAAATTTTACCAAACCGGCTGCAGCTTATATACAAATTGAGAACAAAGAACAGCAAGGTAATTTTTTGAAGCTCTTTGTTCATATTATTAAACATTTCAGGTTCACAATTACCTAACTCTCCAAAATTTTTACATGAGCACAAAGACTTCTAATATTATTTT
The DNA here is from genome assembly GCA_026402145.1 of Polypterus bichir lapradei. Classification (NCBI taxonomy): domain Eukaryota; kingdom Metazoa; phylum Chordata; class Cladistia; order Polypteriformes; family Polypteridae; genus Polypterus; species Polypterus bichir. Next base: position 8,966 of record JANRMT010029119.1, on the reverse strand, counting down.
CCTGGAGAACAAGGAATTTTTTACTTGAGCACAAAAACTTCCAACATTCAAAGAACATTTTCAAAACATAAACAGATCAGGTAATTAGTCCTTAGCTTTGTGGTTTTAAATAACAAAATGTCCAAAATCAATAAAGGCATAGTATCCATGATTGAAACTTATATCTGTGAATATAATCCTTGTCCATCAAGACCGTTGCATCTCGGGACTCTTTGATTTATATGCAACATATAACATTCTTAAACCTGTGTGAGTTTATCCCAGCAGCATAAGGTACAAGGAAGGTGCCCTGGATGGGGCATTAGTCCATCAGACATGTAATCATGCACCTTTTATATACTGAATTCCATAATCAACACTAAAAAAGAGTTTAATAAAAAGGAGTCAAAAGGTTACACAAAAATAAACTTGCCTTGATGCAAATGTTGAGAAAAGGAACCTGTCATGTACTCCTAACAGTTTAATTTTGCTTATGTATTTTCTTACAAATAACATGGGGCATTGTTTATGTATAGTTAATGAAAAATATGAACACGTTAAATGGATTGATAGACACAAATATTTTTTCAGCAAATACTGCATATTTATTTTGCCAAAGATAACACTGTTAAAGCTCTTCTATTAGCAAAACAGCCATATTGCATCTGTGGTTTATGTAAGATTTCTTTACTCATACCTAAAGGAATGTTTCATTAATATTAGTTGCCTCAAGTTCAAGCACATCTTTATATGACACTTTGTTTTTATACAAATTAATGTTTGCAAAAATTTTGGGTTATGTGTTTTGGTTTGTCTCAAAACAGAATGGAGATGTCCATTGTAACTCTATTCCATGCTCTCCTGTACGGTGCACCAGACCTGTTCAGAGACCAGGTGACTGTTGTCCACGGTGAGGTTGTTTATTTTGCTATCTTAGTATTAATGTTTTTAATTCTTTCTCAGCTGTAGCAGTCAAGCAGGTAAATGGTTAAACAGTGTTATTTTGATTATCAATAATTCATAATTTTTACATGAATTTGACATGGCCTTCATTTTATTTACTTAGAGATGTAAATCCATCCATCCATTATCCAACCCACTATGTCCTAACACAGGGTCACGGGGGTCTGCTGGAGCTTATCCCAGCTAACACAGGGCGCAAGGCAGGAAACAAACCCTGGGCAGGGCGCCAGCCCACCACAGGGCGTGCACACACACAAACACACCAAGAACACACTAGGGACAATTTAGGATCGTCAGTGCAACTAACCTGCATGTCGATGGACTATGGGAGGAAACCCACGCAGATACGGGGAGAACATGCAAACTCCACGCAGAGTGGACCCGGGAAGCGAACCCAGGGCTCCTAACCGCGAGGCAGCAGCGCTACCCACTGTACCACCTTCCTGCCTAGAGGTGTAAATACCGATTTTAAAATATGATGAGTAAATAATAGGTGCTGGAGTTTTTTGGTTGTTAGTGTTCAGAGAATTTATTATCTGAGATGGTAAATACACATTGTTAAATATGTTATGTACTAGGAGCATTTTGACATATTTTGAACCTGAGCAAAATTCAAGCAAGTACCATGGAACTATGTGGTGAGCAGAGAATGGGATAGATTGTTAGAGCCTTGTTTGGAGTGACTTTCTTTCATTTAATTATACTTACAGTATGTACATTTAGGCAATTTACCTCACATACTGAAAATCGTCTTATTGGCAGTGTTTTGTTATGTTGGCTATGTTGATATATCATGCCTTATACCAGTGACCCAAGTTAGACTCTTTTCAAAATCAAAAATTGATAATATTGAAAAATGTTATTTTAATTTTAGAGGAAAGTAAGATTGATGTATGACTGTCTGTTAATTTTGTTTTTAGGTGTGAAGAATGTGACTATGAGTCTCAAACATTTGTGCATGGTCAATCATTCATTTCATCACATAACCCCTGTCTGAGCTGCAGGTGCTTGGTAAGTCAACCATTTTTTAAATTATAAAATCCATCCAGCTGTTTTAATTTCCAGATTTGTATTTTTAGAGGAAAAAGCAATTTCCTGTTATATCATTTAACAAAGTAGACATTAATTGCCCTCTCTATTTTTGCAAATCTTTTCTTAAGTATTGTACTCACTATATTTTCTAGTTACAAAATGAATCATGGACTATTTGTCCTTTGGTAATTAGTGCTGTTCAGAAGCTTTTTATTTTAATGTATTGCAGAATGAAACTGTCGTTATTTTTTTTTATTGTTGTATACCTTTATTTTATCTTTTAGTATTAAACACTAAGTCATTTTCACTTTATTATCCCTGGATCAAACTCCATTGGTTAATTGCATCCTATAAATTAAAATTCCACTTTATTAAAAATGCATTTATTAGTATCATACAGGATGTGCTGTTATTTTGAACTGTCAAGACAGAATACTTATTTTAGATAATTCAAAGTCTGTGTCTAAATGTAAATTCTGTCATTTTTGACCTAAACCTTGCAACAGCTTTTGTGAGGTAACCTGTTGATAGCCTGTTTTCATTATGCAGGTTAGAAAAACACATTTTCATTTTTTTTAAACCTCTTTAGCGTAATTGTCTGAACATAAAAGGTGGAATATAATAGGTTCATGCTTACATGCCTGAATATAAAAGATGCAATATAATAGGTACAATACACCCACAAAATTCACGGGAGTTATGTTCCTAGAGCACCTGCGAATTGTGAACAAACGCGAATTTTGGATGTGGTTAAAAAAAAATGCCTGTTTTCATAGTTTAAACCCTGAATATGCCCCCAGAACACTTTAATTTCTTTTCAAACTCAGCTTACTACATTACCTAAAAATAAAGAATATAAAGGTAAACCTGTATATTGTACTGCTATGTCTCCTGCAGTGCTAGAATGTAAAATACTGATGTTACCGCTATATGTACTGTAATTCATGGAAGCACGTTTTCATTGCCAGAACCCTTAAACTGCCACATATTTGGGGGTTAATGCATCCCTGGACGCCAAATACTTTTTTGCTACACTTTAAGTAAACATCACAATTAACAAAGAAAAAGTGAAATTTTAACGCAACACTTTTTTTATGCAAATAGTATCACAATTACTGCAACACCGATCATTTTATACACTGCTAATGAACTGTAAAAACTATTTAAAAAACTACTGGAACAATATGTACAAAGTGCAACTGACGCCATGGATGAAACTCAGTAAATAACTGAGCCAACTGCTGCACGCAGAGGTAAGTGCTGATGCTTGCAGGCTAGTCTAGTGCAGCAGCTCAATCCCAGGGACAGTGAGGCTGCAGTACTGCAGGGTGTCACGCTTCGGTCACAGAAACACAGGAGATTGTAGAGACAGGAACTTTATTCAAACACTTCAAACAAACATGTCTCTTTCAGAAGTAAAACGAGGTCAGTATACAGTTGGTTATTGATTAAAGAATAGACAAACATCATAGGGGAGCACAACCCCCAACAGAAGCAGAGAATGTCTGGAGGAGGAGAGAGAAACAAAGCAATCAGCCAAAAAGGACTGTTCAGGCTTTTAAGTAAACAGAAAACACAAGAACACTCAACTGGAGATGTATCACAGTCAATCAGCAGCAAGGAGAAATGAATAACGCTGTAGTGGGCCGGTGCCACTAAGATTCACACTGTCGTGAAGATGGTGATTTATTTATTTTTATGGTGGAGATTCCAGGGACGCACCCAGCCTTGATTCGTCCCACGCGCACTTACAACCAGAGACAAAAACAAAGCAAACTGGTAATCAAACAGCAAATATAGAATGTAATGAAAACAAATGAAATAAGAAAACAATGATACCACCCCTGTTCCCCTTACAGTGATTACACATTAAATGCAATAAAGCACAAACAAAACACACACAGTAAATCATGAAAAATGGCAACAGATTAAATGTAATGATGAAAATAGATATTCCAGAGATCCGCAAGTTAAATGGGAATGTAAAGATAGTCCTACTGCTAGTTCCTGAAATGGTGAAGATGGGTGGACGGGTTCAGGAGCGCTCCTTTCTTGGCAGGATGGCCATAAATCCACTTACAGTCCTCATGTACACAGGCAGATGGCAGACAATCCAGACGCATGAAACGATCCAGGACAAAATGAATAAGTACAGGTAACCCAACAGAAGGCAGACAGACAGGAACTTGAAACACAAATTACAAAAACTTTTTTTTGCTTTTGGTCACCGGCTCCCTTTTTAAAAGCTGCGCTGACATCCTTTGACCCCAACAACCGCAGCACCATTAGCAGAAGACCAATCTGAGCCACTGCAGGGACTGCTGGGAGTTGCAGTTTCAAATTCTATTGGCTTTCACCATCCCAAGCCGCGTTTTCCACTACAGTTGCTTCCTGTTCTCTCTACAGTGCAGTATTGCCATGATAAAAGCCATAAAAATTGCGGAGGATATTTGTGGTTTCCGCTAACAATTATTAGATAGGTTCTGAGGAAAAATCCATGAATTACTTAGGCCGCGAACTCTGAACCGCGACTTTTTGGGGGTCTATTGTACACGCTTACATGTCTGAACAAAGAAAATGCACTATAATAGGTATACTCCTACACATCTGAAAGTAAAAGATGCAGTCTAATAGGTGCACCTCTACATGTCTGAAAATAAAAGGTGCAGTCTAATAGGTGCACCCCTACATGTCTGAAAATAAAAGGTTTGATATAATAGGTGCACTCTTACATACATTTAAAATATGCTGTCATGGTTTGAAAGCTCATTCTGCGGCTTAAATCTAGACAAGAAATTTATATCTTCAACTTTCAAGTATGGGACAGAGTCCATTGTTTGTATGAACCAAAGGGTCAAAGTCTTTATTTCCAAGTGCAGCACTTATTAGAGAAGCAACAACATGAATTACAGTTTTTCCTTTATTTATTCTTCTCTTTCACAACACAGAGTGGTGAAGTAACATGTGAACACTTGGAATTAAGTTGTCCTCCAGTTATGTGCACTCATCCTGCTAAGCTGACCGGGCAGTGCTGTGCCACTTGTGATAGTAAGTACCAAATAACAAATGAAGTATTGCTCAGGTATTTTGCACTCTGACAGCCAGATAGCATTTCTCAAGTTTTTTATAGGCCAGCTGCTTTTTGACAGGAAGACAAAATGTCAGTCAAAAGGAACAGAGTGGACCAGAAGATGAAACATAGCAAAAGAAGAAAAACAAACAATATGCATGGGTTTGTTACCAGTAAGACTAACAATTGTGCCTTAAAACCAAGAACAGGTTTCAAAAGCCAGAGTCAATAAATGTTAAGAAAAAGTTTATAAACAGAAAATGAATAGCGAGGCACTTGCAAAACTTGTATCCATAAACTTGAACACTAAATTACATGTGGCACAATGTCCGGGGCTGTGCCTCCTAGTAATTAGTTATTGCATCCTAACAACTACACAGAATAGTAGTGACTGCTTAAAGCAAGAAGGCATCAAGATAAAACTTAAAACAAAGCGGAATATAAATTTTACAAAGCCTAAAGAGAAATCTACTAAGAAAAAAGTCCATGTAATTCAAGAAAAAAGTAAAAAATAATAAGAATTATTTTACAAAACCTAGAACAAAAATATGAAGTAAAAGCTATTTGATAATTGAAAACATAAATTTGGCAAACATGGATAAGGCACAGAGTCTTTATTAGAAAAGGAAGCTGTCTTTGTACTCATTTGAACTATTTTTGTGTCAGCTTTTGAGAAAACCTCTAATACAGATATTTATAATTAGTATAATTAGTTTATAATTAGTATAAATGCTACTACTGGGATTTAAAAATTCTTGTTCTGTTACTTACAAAACAAATGGGTTGCAAATAATTAGGGTGTGGATTTACACAGAAGGTGGATGTAGTAGGTAGGTAGAAATAAGCTGAATAAAATATAAAAGAATCTAAGAATGGCACTGTACTTTAGTCTGTGTGTAACATGGTGCCTGAAGTGGGCAGACTAGCAGTCTAGCAGTGGTTGGTTTCCAGTTCAGTTTATTGCTCTTTAGTTTATTTACCATGCTCACACTGGTTTTCCATAGGAACTCCAGTTTTCTGTTATTTAGTAAAGAACCAATAAGATCATGTGGTAATACTAAATCAATCCAGGGTAACTGATTGTGGCTCCTGATGTGAACAGTTGGTTTTGCTTGGTTCTGCTTTGGGCAGATTACAATAGTTTGCTTGTATGTAGTGTTTCCCATGATTTAATACTAGAATTACCAGAGTCTACGAAAAAACTCGTAGATCCGGCCCACCTTAAAACCGTTCGCACTTCTCCACCAGTGTCTTTTGTCATCTAAATGTGCTGATAAAGACAAACTACAAGCAGCCAGCTGTTCCATCCCCCCACCGACTTAGGCACACAAACTTCTCCCAGCTCATGCTTTGATTGATTATCTGGGAGTCAAGTAGAGTTTTAGAGTGGAAATAATAGATCATTATTTGGAACACACGCATTTCATGTGTGTTCTGTTTCTACAGTAATATGTGTAAACACATTGTTAAAACAGAAACTTTTTCATGTTTTAGTAATAAATGTTACAAATTGTAGGCATAAACTATAAAATGTGTGAAGCCTGAAGTCCAAAGATCAAATAAACACTTTCACAAAAGGTTCAAGAACAATACAGTAGGTTCTGTGGTGCACCGGTAAGATTTGCTGACTCAGAATGCAGCAGACTTGCCATGCCTCAGAGACCCAAGTTCAATTCCTAGCTTGGGAGAAAATGTTATTTTTTTTCTTCTTAACCTTTGCCGCTCTGCCTGCCTGCCTGAATCTCCCTGTCTATCTATATAGTAACAACAGTCATTTTATTATATAGCAGCTTCCCTGTCTGCCTATCATATAGTGCCTTTCCTTCCTATCTATGTATATATCTATCCCCTTAGCTGTTTTTTTATATATCTATTATACAGTGCCTTCCCTGTTTATTTATATATCTAGTGACTTCTTTGCCTGTCTGTCGGTCTGATTGCATATAGCGCTGAACTTAACGCTTACTGCAACATGTGGGGACTGGCAAGATTGGGGAAAAAAAACACGCGGTCAGTGATTACAAACCGCAAGATGAAAGAAAGAGACAATATATGTGAAAACATCATCGCATTAATGCAATATTATTTGAAAATGAACAGCGTCAGATCGGGTTTGAACATATGCCCGATCTGACGCTGTTCATTTTCAAATAATATTGCATGTACTGTGCGTTGAAACTGCTGCACTGAATAAGCTCACGCCTTCTGTAACAGCGCCAGCGTGTATTCAAACCTGATCTGACTGCATGTACTGTACTATTTTAGACTAAAAACATACATTTGATTTCAGTCAAACTGTAACAGCCAGTGTAAATGTATGATAATTGTAAAGGTTAGCTTTTTTTTTTTTAATTCAGTTTTATTCTCTCAGTTATGCTCACGGCCCATCCCCCCATCTGACACTGCTGTTTTCACATAAAGACGCTCTATAGCTCGAATGTTATTTATTTGGATCACATAAAGACGCGCTATAGCTCGCATGTTATTTATTTGGATCACATAAAGACACGCTATAGCTCGAATGTTATTTATTTGGAACACATAAAGACACGCTATAGCTCGAATGTTATTTATCTGGATCACATAAAAACGCGCTATAGCTCGAATGTTATTTATTTGGGTCACATAAAGACACGCTATAGCTCGAATGTTATTTATCTGGATCACATAAAGATGCGCTATAGCTCGAATGTTATTTATTTGGAGACGCGCTATAGCTCGAATGTTATTTATTTGGATCACATAAAGACGCGCTATAGCTCGAATGTTATTTATTTGGAGATGCGCTATAGCTCGAATATTATTTATTTGGATCACATAAAGACACGCTATAGCTCGAATGTTATTTATTTGGAGACGCGTTTTAGCTCGAATTTTATTTATGTAGGGAAGAAAGTACAGTGTTAGGTGCTAATTCAGTGTAATAGAAACCATAGCACAGAGAGGTGTGTACACTGCAACAAGTACACGTTGTAAATGTAGGAAGGGCGGTCCTTGGGTGTGTGGAAACTGTTAATATTTGAATGTGATGATTTTATATACTTGTACACCAACATATGTTCCTGTGTTTGAGCGACACGGGCAGGCTCAAAAAATACACGTGTAATGCCACGAAAAGTGCATGCAGACATTTCAGTTCACAAGCATGCAGTCACAAGTACACTGCAGAGCTATAGCGCGTCTTTATGTGAAAACAGCAGTGTCAGATGGGTTGTAGGGAAGGATCCTGAGCGTGACTGAGAGAATGAAAAGTGAATAAAAAAAAAACAAAACAAACCTAACCTTTACAAGTATCATAAATTACACCGGCTGTTACAGACTGAAATTAAATGTATGTTTTTATTCTAAAACAGTAAGAATAAGAGCAGTTCACTTCTCAAAACAGAGTCGTGCAGGATAGAACTCGTGACCTTTTGATTACCAGTCAGCAGCTGATAACATTACGCCACCGAAGCAGTTGTAGTAAATGTGTGTCAATGTGGCATGCTAACGTGGCTTTTTTTTTTCTGCAGTTATATTTTTGAACTAGCAAAATACCCGCGCTTTGCAGCGGAGAAGTAGTGTGTTAAAGAAGCAATGAAAAAGAAAAGGAAACATTTTGAAAATAACGTAACATGATTGTCAATGTAATTGTTTTGTCACTATTGTGAGTGATGAGTGTTGCTGTCATATATATATAAATATATATATATATTTACACACACACACATAAACATATATATATACATATCTATACATATACACACACACATATATACATACATATATATATCTACATATATACACATACATATACATACACACATACATACATACACACACATATATACACACACAGCTATTTCGTATCAGTGCAATACGCTGCTTGTTAAAACGGATAACTCCCGCTCTTACGTGCAAGTCTGCGTGGATATTATGAACT
>JANRMT010029116.1:0-15195 GCA_026402145.1 Polypterus bichir lapradei | reverse complement strand
CTATTTTGAAGAAACTAGAATATAAAACATGTTTTCAGTTATTTCACCTTTTTTTGTTAAGTACATAACTCCACATGTGTTCATTCATTGTTTTGATGCCTTCAGTGAGAATCTACCAATGTAAATGGTCATGAAAATAAAGAAAACACATTGAATGAGGTGTGTCCAAACTTTTGGCCTGTAATATATATATATATATACAAGTTGTGCTTGAAAGTTTGTGAACCCTTTAGAATTTTCTATATTTCTGCATAAATATGACCTAAAGCATCATCAGATTTTCACTCAACTTCTAAAAGTCGATAAAGAGAAACCAGTTAAACAAATGACACAAAAATATTATACTTGGTAATTTATTTATTAAGGAAACTGAATGAATATTACATATTTGTGAGTGGCAAAAGTATGTGAACCTCTAGGATTAGCAGTTAGTTTGAAGGTGAAATTCGAGTCAGGTGTTTTCAATCAATGGGATGACAATCAGGTTTGAGTGGGCACCCTGTGTTATTTAAAGAACAGGGATCTATCAAAGTCTGCTCTTCACAACACATTTCTGGAAGTGTATCATGGCATGAACAAAGGAGATTTCTGAGGACCTCAGAAAAAGAGTTGTTGATGCTCATTAGGCTGGAAAAGGTTACAAAACCATCTCTAAAGAGTTTGGACTCCACCAATCCACAGTCAGACAGACTGTGTACAAATGGAGGAAATTCAAGACCATTGTTACCCTACCCAGGAGTGGTCAACCAACAAAGATCACTCCAAGAGCAAGGCGTGTAATAGTCGGCGAGGTCACAAAGGACCCCAGGGTAACTTCTAAGCAACTGAAGGCCTCTCTCACATTGGCTAATGTTCATGTTCATGAGTCCACCATCAGGAGAACACTGAACAACAATGGTGTGCATGGCATGGCTGCAAGGAGAAAGCCACTGCTCTCCAAAAAAAACATTGCTGCTTGTCTGCAGTTTGCTAAAGATCATGTGGGCAAACCAGAAGGCTATTGGAAGAATGTTTTGTAGACGGATCAGACCAAAATAGAACTTTTTGGTTTAAATGAAAAGCGTTATGTTTGGAGAAAGGAAAACACTGCATTCCAGCATACGAACCTCATCCCATCTGTGAAACATGGTGGTGGTAGTATCATTGGTTTGGGCCTGTTTTGCTGCATCTGGGCCAGGACGGCTTGCCTTCATTGATGGAACAATGAATTCTGAATTATATTAGAGAATTCTAAAGGAAAATGTCAGGACATCTGTCCATGAACTGAATCTCAAGAGAAGGTGGGTCATGCAGCAAGACAACGACCCTAAGCACACAAGTCGTTCTACCAACGAATGGTTAAAGAAGAATAAAGTTAATGTTTTGGAGCAGCCAAGTCAAAGTCCTAACCTTAATCCAATCGAAATGTTGTGGAAGGATCTAAAGCGAGCAGTTAATGTGAGGAAACCAACCAACATCCCAGAGTTGAAGCTGTTCTGTATGGAGGAATGGGCTAAAATTTTTCCAAGCCGGTGTGCAGGAATGATCAAAAGTTACCGGAAACGTTTAGTTGCATTTATAGCTGCAAAGGGGGGGTCACACCAGATACCGAAAGCAAAGGTTCACATACTTTTGCCACTCACAAATATGTAATATTCGATCATTTTCCTTAATAAATAAATGGTCATATTTATGCAGAAATATAGAAAATTCTAAAGGGTTCACAAACTTTCAAGCACAACTGTGTATATATATATATATATATTAATAAAAGGTAAAGCCATCTCTGACTCACTGACTGACTGACTCATCACTAATTCTGAGTCTACCCGTGTAGGTAGAAGGCTGAAATTTGGCAGGCTCATTCCTTACAGCTTACTTACAAAAGTTAGGCAGGTTTCATTTCGAAATTCTACGCGTAACGGTCATAACTGGAACCTACTTACGTACATATATACGGCAATAGCCTGCAGCTCGGTCGCCGTGTGAGGCGGAGTTGCATTCCGCATCATCACGCCTCCCACGTAATTGAGTGCCTGCCCATATAAGGCCATCAGTCAGCAGCAATCCAATAGACAGGCTGCCGCTAAATATTCGCGGGTGAAGGACTGTGCTTATGCAAACGAAGAGGAGATGGTCAGGGATAGACTACTGTTTGGCACAAACTCAGCGAAAGTGCGGGAGAAACTTTTAAGTGCCGGGTCTTAGCTAACATTAAATAAAGCCATGGACAACGCAAGATCGCACGAGATAGCACAAGCACAGCTGAGAGACTTCGATGCATGTACTCACGTGAACTGACTGTGAACGCAGTATGCAGAGAACAAGCAACAGCTCCAAAGAGCGCTGAACAAAAAATGCATTACACAATTGAGAAGGCAGCAAAAGAATATGAAGCGAGTGACGCATACAAGCATATTCATAAGTGCAGCTACTGCGGAAACAAAGCACACGGTGGAAAAAGTCAATGTCCAGCTAAAGGAAGACAGTGTAAAAAATGTGGTAAATTGAACCAATTCGCTATAGTTTGCAGGACTGGGAAAGGTAAAACCATGCATGCAGTGTGTGATGTCTCAGATAAAGAGGAAGACAAGCTGTTTATTGATGCAGTAAGAGAGGAACAACCCTCTGAAGCTGAACATGCCTTTGAGGACATATCAATAGGAAAGCACGGTGTAAAGCTTAACTTTAAATTAAGCTGCCGCCAAACACTCACAGAAAAATCCACCAGTTAATAGACACACTGTCGCTAGAGTTTCTCCACACTCTGAATCCTCCAGACACTCCTGAGCATAATCTAATTTTGAAGGTTGGGACACCAATAATGTTACTGAAAAAATTATAGCCACTGAAACTTTGTAACGGCACGAGACTTCAGGTCACGTGTCTGCAAAAGAAGCTAATTGAGGCAACTATTTTTACTGGCAGTTGCTCAGGGGAGAGAGTTTTTATTCCTCGCATCCCCGTTATACCCTCTGATCTCCCATTTCAATTCAAATGCCTCCAATTTCCAGAAAGGCTCTGCTTCGCTATGACAATTAATAAGTCTCAGGGACAGACCCTACAAAAGGTTGCCATTGATTTGAGACAACATTGCTTTTCACATGGCCAACTATACGTTGCATGCTCAAGAGTAAACTTGCACAGCTTGGTCATATTACAACCGGAGTGCTGAACTGACAACGTGGTATACGAAGAGATCCTTAACAAATAATTATTAGTATATTTTCCCTCAGTTTAAAAAGGTTTAATTTTCTTCTTAATAAAAATTTAAAAACAGCACTTCGCCGCTGCGAAGCGCAGGTATTTTGCTAGTATATATATAAAGGATTTTTATAGAAATATAAACAACCATCTGGTTAAGTTTTTATATAATGCCAAGCTAGGTAGATTGGCAGATAATCTAGAATTTGTTGAATCATTACAGTGGCACTTGGGAGGCATGCAGTCTTGAGCAGATTTGTGAAGATGAAATTTAATGTAAGTAAAAGTAAAGTATAACATGTAGGATGCAATAATAATGTTAGATTATAATACACAATAAGAGGTCTGAAAATTGAAAGTACAGCTTATGAGAAGGATTTAGAAGTTGTAATGGACTTGTCACTATCACTATCAACGTCCAGAACGTGTTCAGAAGCCATTAAGAAGGCTAACAGAAAATTAGTTTATACAGCACAATGTGTGGAGTATGAATTTGAACTGTGAATGCGTGTGAATGTAGTTACTTTAGATTCCCATTTTTCTATTAGCAACTCAAAACTTTCCATCTCGATTAGATTCTCATTCTTAACATGTTGGCTGTGGTTGAATTATTGTGCTCTTGTTAAAGACTCCAAAAGGCTCCAAAGTCTATTTAAATTGTAGTTTATTGTAAAGTCTATTGTAAAGTCTATTTAAAAATCTGATTATATATATAACCATATGCATTTCCTGGTCTATTGCTAATAAAATCTGCCAGGTGTTTACTCTGCTGGAATTTTAAAAACAGGCAGATAGTGTCTGAATTGCAGTCCAGGGGCCTCATGTATAAATAGTGTGTACGCACAAAAATGTTGCGTACGCCCGTTTCTACGCTGACACCGTGATGTGTAAAAATTAAACTTAGTGTAAAGCCACGCACAGTTTCACGCTAGCTCAGTCCCTTCTGTATGCAAGTTCTTGGCTTGGTTTTGCAAACTGGAGGCACCCAGCATCAAAGCAGAGCTTGCCAATGCTACACCGTCCAGATCTAAACATTAGCATGGTGTATGTGCCCAAAAAAAATTCTAACTGCATTCTTGAACCATTGCTCACGTAGTAAAGTGTCAGCAGGTATTTTTCATGGCATTACACGTGTAATTTGTAAGCATGCCCTTGACGATCAAACAGAGGAAGCTCTGCAGTATATTTGTGACTTTAATCTGTAGTAAGATAAGTAAATAAATCAAGATAAGTAACATTTGATCTGACTTTTATATAAGTAACATATAAATGCTTCTTATGTAAAGACCATCACAAAACATAATCACAAACATGAGTTTGCACGATATGTTGGCGAGCTCTGTAAGCCGTGCTGTTTCTTTGAAGGACAGGTGATTGTCAGGATGATGCCGGACTTCATCCTGTATCCTAATGGTGCCATCCTTCGCCTTTACGCCTGGTGCAGCTGCATTGTTCTTATATGTGAGTGGACGTTTCTTGCGGGGAGGGCTTCTGTTCTCTTTCTCTGATCTGAGTTCACCTCTGTTATCGCGCGTCTTTATTTGAAAACAACCAGATCAGATCAGGGCGAGGATGAACGTGACTGAGAGAATAAAACTGAATAAAAAAAAACACTAACCTTTACAAGTAACATACATTTACACCGTCTGTTACAGACTCAAATCAAACATATGCTTTTATTGTATAGTAATCACAATAAGAACAGCTCACTACTCAAAATGTTTATTTTGGGAGACGTTAAGACTCGAAACCAGAACCTTCGGAATTGGAGTCAGCAGCTCTAACCAGTATACTACCCGATAAGTCAGGACTGCAAGCAACACTAACCTGATTTCTTTTTCTTAGGTTATAGTCTATGTTATACTTGTATCTATTGTGAAAATGCTTATTTGATATTTGGACTTCAGTCTTTATACACTTCATGTCTACATTTTGTCGTTAGTACTAAAACATGGAAAAAGTTTGTCTTTTAGGTATGTGTTTAACATTTCTGTCGTCCTACACTTACACAGATCTTTCTGGACACGGGACACACGAGAAATGCATGTGTTCCGAATAACAATATATTTTTTTAGCCTAGGTGCCTGACTCACTGATAAACAAGGCTTCATTTGGGAGAGTTTTTTGCAGTTTCTCCGGCAGTGGGAGGGATGGAGAAGGCTGCTTGCTGCTTGGGATTATCGACACATTTACAAGACAAAAGATGCTGAATGGAGACGTGCGAGTGGATTTAAGGTGGGCCAGATGTACGAGTTTTCTCGTAAGCTTTGGTAATTCTAGTGTTAATACATGCTTTAATTCCTATCATTATGAAAATGTTATCAAGTATACATCTTAATATTTAAATTGTTCAGAGAGCTGTAATATCATGAATGTAATCTATTCTGTGTCCTGTCAGTGGAAGAGAAAGCCTGCTTAAGAAGAACGTAGTGATTCACACACATAGAGTACATGAAAGAACACACAGAATACAAAGCATTTAACGTGCTTCTTTAGTTACGATGGGATTTGAAAAACTAGTAAATTAAACGATTTTAAGATGAAGTTTATGACGTTCTACTTTAATGACAAAATAAACTGTGATTAAAGTGTACATTTCGAGATTAAAGTTGATATTTAGACATTTGTTTCCACGATGTCCCTATTTTATTTTTCTTTTCTGTGTACCCTAATATATTTCCATATGACACTCAGATGGTGGGCTACATAAACAACAACAGTATTTATTTATATAGCACATTTTCATACAAATGATGTAGATCAAAGTGCTTTACAGGATGAAGAAAGAGAAAAAAGACAAAATATAAAAATAAAATTAGGCAATACTAATTATAATTCTAATTAAATGTAAGGTCCAATGGCCAGGGAGGACAGAAAAAACAAAAAAAAATCCAGACGGCTGGAGAAAAAAATAAAATCCACAGCCGTTTCAGGCCACGAGACCGCCCAGCCCCCTCTAGGCATTCTACCTAACATAAATGATCTTAATCAGTTCTCATGGTTTTCAGGCTTCACATGGAAGAACTTGAAAAAGATAGTCATGTGGACCTCTGGCCTTCAATCCTTTTCACGGTAACTTTGATATCTGACTACTTCTTATTTATTTCGGGCACTGTGCGACTATCTGAACTTGAACTTTCGAGTTTCTCTGCCACTCTGTCACTCGATCAACTTCCTTTTGTTGTTTATATCACTGCTTAAACCAACAAATGGTGCGTTTTTCCTTGCCTCTACTTGATATTCGTCCGTGCTTTTTCCATTGTCTTTTCACAGAACGCAAAACATACGGGGCTATTTATATTTATTTGCATATTCAAAGAAGCGTAATTCTGGGAGGCGTTGGGTTGGGGTGGCAGGTACATTCACGAGTGTTACTTTTCAAGCTGACTGTGATTTATGGAGTGGAAGAACGTGGAAGTTGGCATATGCACAGATTTATGCATCTGGATTTTTTGTGCATACTCACATTTCCGCTTTTGCCTGTGCGCCATGTTTTATTGTGAATTCTTCGCACGGTGTTATGCATGAGGCCCTAGGTGAGCTTCTTTGAGTTGTAACATCTAGAGTACAGTGATACCTCGCTATGTCGCGCTTCGACTTTCACGGCTTCACTCCATTGCGGATTTTAAATGTAAGCATATCAAAATATATATCACGGATTTTTTGCTGGTTCGCGGATTTCTGTGGACAATGGGTCTTTTAATTTATGGTACATGCTTCCTCAGTTTGTTTGCCCAGTTGATTTCATACAAGGGACGCTATTGGCGGATGGCTGAGAAGCTACCCAATCAGAGCACATATTACGTATTAAATAAAACTCCTCAATGATATACGATATGCTTCCCGAGCGGTGCTTCGCACACTTAAAAGCTCTAACAGCCCGTATTGATTTTTGATTGTTTGCTTTTCTCTGTCTCTCTCACTCTCTTTGACATTTTCTGCTCCTGACGGAGGGGGTGTGAGCAGAGGGACTGTTTGCACAGAGGCTGTTTGCTTAGAAGATATGGACGCTCCTCTAAAAAATGCTGAAAGACTACCTTCACATTGATCCCTTCATTGCGGCCGCTTTATCGTGGTGCTTCGCATGCTTAAAAGCCCAACAGCCCTATCGATTTTTGATTGTTTACTTTTCTCTCTCTCTGACATTCTCTGCTACGTGCACTCCTTTGAAGAGGAAGATATGTTTGCATTCTTTTAATTGTGAGAAAGAACTGTCATCTCTGTCTTGTCATGGAGCACAGTTTAAACTTTTGATTAAAGGGTGTTATTTCATGTTTAGAGGGCTCTAATAATGTTAAAAAACGTATTTAGAAGGTCATAAACAGGTTTTCAATGCTCTAACTGCGAAAATATTAGATTTATAAATAAAGTATCCTCCTTCGTGGAAATTCATTTATCTGTCTGGAGCGGATAAACCGCGATAAACAAGGGTTTACTGTATAACTGTGCAGAAAATATTTATAAACAGTGTGGGAGAGTTTCTAAGGGCTTAAAATATATAAAAATAACCATACAAACATATGGTTTCTACTTCGCGGATTTTGACCTATCGCGGGGGGTTTTAGAACGCAACCCCCGCGATTGAGGATGGATTACTGTAATACCTTTGTTTCAATAATTTCAGACAAAAATTTTGTATTCTTGGAAAAAGACTTTGCCGTGCTTTCACGGAATGCCCTTATTGAACTTACTCCCTTGAACAACTACTTTCAAATTGCTTAATGATATACTCTAAGAACATTAGAAGCACAATCAAGCAAAATGAGCAGTCATACGTTTGAGTCTTCCAACTATATCAAACAAAAGGAAATTGGAACAATAATTTAAAATCTATATATTTTGTTAAATGGATGGGAATACTTTAATATGGGAAGCATAATGGTTATTGCACTTACCCTATAGATTAAGCATCTTGGGTGTTTTCCCCATGTCAGTCTAGGTTTTATTTTGAGTTTTGTACATCTAAATTTCTATTTGTGATGTTCTGTTTTGGTTATAACATCCATCCATCCATCCATCCATTATCCAACCCGCTGAATCCAAACAGGGTCACGGGGATCTGCTGGAGCCAATCCCAGCCAACACAGGGCACAAGGCAGTGGTTATAACATCAAATCTATTAAGCCAAGTTTAAGCATATATCTTTAGGCCAAGGGATGGTGGGGACATCTCAGAATCAGAGTGAGTGGTAAGAAATACTTCACTGTGAGTGTTAAGAAATAATTGCCTGGGTTTTATTCCTACTCATTACATTTAACATTTTCTTTTTTAAACATGTTTCTCATTGTTATTGCCCTGGCCCCAAATAATAGTATCTCCAGAGTTATTCATTTCAATTTAAGGTCACAAGTGAAGTCTCACACCTCTCTGCCTAATGCAGATCATTATGGTGCAGGGAGTTCTTCAATATAATCTTCACGGGGCATCCACATTGGCCAGGGAACACATTAGAGTCCTCACTGGTGCAACCAGTAGAGGCTTATATGAAGAGAACAAGCCCTCAAACTGGGATATTATCCACAAAAATATATGCCTATAAAAACTATCATACGTTAGCAAAGCCCTGATAGGGAGAAGGTAACCATACACATCTGACTATAAAATAAAGGCTCTGAAACTCTAAAATGCTGAAAGATTGCAAAAACGCAAAATCAGATGGCAACAAATTGCCAATACAGAATCCAACAAGCATGGTCAAAAACAAAGCAGAAGTCAGAAGGCAATAAATCATTAAACACAACACACCACAACAAGAACAGACTAAATGTACCACATTTGACCAGTAGATTTCCTCAGACTTTATAACGCTTTGGAATGTACAACACGGAGACAGACAGACGGTCCTGCCTCTTGGTTAACCACCCACAAAGCACAATGAACGTAACAGAACATGAAAACAGATGTAGAAACATGACTACAAATTCATGACAAATTACATACATCACATATACATAAAAAAGGATCTGAAACAGTGAATACAAAAGAAATATAAGCAGAACCATGATACAAATGCAGACATACAGAATGTACAGTCCCCCTAGCAGCCCTTGCATTCCCAAAAAGAGTATGTATGGCCTTTCCTGCTGTCATTGTGGCCCTGCAAGTCTTGCTTTATGATTCCATCTGTCAAATGTTTAACAAAAGCACTGTTTAAACACACCTTAGTGCTCTTCTCACAAACCATTTACAAGGAGCTGGCCATATAGAAGTGTATACTATATTTTCGATTGTTTTTGTACAGATTCAGATAGTCATCTTTTATGTTATTTCCCCATTTATATTTTACATATTTTTTACTTGTTTATAATTTTCTTGTTTAAGGAGTCAAAGGTACTATTTGTTTTAATACTGTATCTTGTTCTCCATATTATTAATTTCAAACGCTTACTGTATTTTCATCACGTTTAAAGTTTTTTTTTAATGTTTGCTCTGATTTGTATGTGTTTTCAAAAAAGAAAACTCAAATTTTTAACATTTTAAATATGCACTGTGTTTCAGCCATGTGTAAACTTTTCCTTGGTTTTAGCCATTAAGATTTTAAAAGAAAAAAGAAAACAAGCCTTTGATTACTTCAAAAGACCACTTTGATCTCTCCAAATGCAGAACCTCAGTAAGTGTCATATTTTTGGATTCAGGCAATAAGTTGAAACATGCAAGATAAGATAGTGTGTACATGAATATATCAAATAATGGATGAACTAGTAGTTTTTTGGTTTCTGCTAATAATCTTTCTAATGTTTGTTTAATTATTTAAAAAAAACTGCATTTCCATAAAACAGTGATGGCAAAACTTAATTTACTTATTTTCCCATCTAAGCACTTTACTTATTAAACTATTTAAGCATTTTATTTTATTTTTATTGTACTACTAGCAAAATACCCGCGCTTCGCAGCGGCGAAGTACTGCCTTAAAATTTTTATTAAGAAGAAAATTTAACCTTTTTAAACTGAGGGAAAATATGCCAATAATTATTTGTTAAGGATCTCTTTGTATACCATGTTGTCAGTTCGGCCCTCCGGTTGTAACATGACCAAGCTGTGCGCTGAGCTTACTCTTGAGCATGTAACTTACAGTTGGCCATGTGAACAGTAATCTTGTCTCAAATCTCACAGCTTGGATTGCTGCTGTCATAATCGGTTTGAGTTTCATGGTTTGTTTCAATTACGATAGTATTTGCAGGATTTGTTGTGTTGAAGTGACATTCAGCATCTGTCAAGCATTGTAAGCACACAACCGGTTTCATCGATAAAATCACATCCAGCTTTTGAGAGTTTAAACACTCATAAACATCAAAGTGTCCACTACTGAAATCGTCACCTGTGAATCTAAGATGTTTAAGAGGCATTGGCGGTTGTCGAAAGGTGTAAAATATTTGGCCATTTCGGTACACTTGAAAGCAACAACCAAACAATTCAGCGGCAGCCATCAACTCACATGCAGAAACATAGGTGAAGGGCTTAAGCATTTCACTCTTATAGTGCTCCTGTGTAGTATAATTATCTCCTGTACCGTCATCAGTCCACACCTTGAACCTGTCCCAGTCATTCAATACATAAGACACAATGTTCCTCCGGATATTAAGAGTGAGCCTGATATGGCCGTGCAATATGTAACAAAGAGAATGGAAAAGGTAGGTGCCATCTCCGGGCATGGAAACCACTCGGTAAGTGACAGTTCTTTGATCGATGGTGATCACCTCGATAGACATGGTAATGGGGGTTGGAATGATAAAGGAAATGGGTACCTGAGCAATGTAAAGTAAGTCTAAAATACCTATACAATAACTATAATTTTAATAAACAGACAATAAAACAGCGGAGAAGCCGTGGATTAAACAAAAAGGCTGTAGTTATCAGTAGGGAGACGTGAATTCCGTGGCGAAGCAAGGAAGGGAATGTAGAGACCGGAGCGACGGACGGTCTTATATAGGCAGGCAGCCAACAACGTGGGAAGCGTTGGGATGGGGGACCCAACGCCACCTCACACAGTGACTGAGCTGCAGGCTATGGACGTATATATGTACGTAAGTAGGATTCAGTTAGCGTTGGGAACCCATGTACCAAATTTCTTGAAGATGGGCCCATAAGTAACAAAGACTGTTGAAAAGTTCAATATGGTGGCCGACAGTGGCATCATACCACCGAAATAAGTACGTACATTGGTTTCGGTTAGTGCAGGGAAGCCGCCTATAAAATTTCGAGAAGATCGGGCCATAAATAAGAAAGTTCAACATGGCGGACGTTGTTGACCATTATGACCATTACGCGTAGAATTTCTAAATGAAACCTGCTAAACTTTTGTAAGTAAGCTGTAAGGAATGAGCCTGCCCAATTTCAGCCTTCTACCTGCACGGGAAGTTTGAGAATTAGTGACGTTGGAAAGTTCAATATGGTTGAACCGTCACCTTATTGTGGTGGAGGGGTTTGCGTGTCCCAATGATCCTAGGAGCTATGTTGTCCGGGGCTTTATGCCCCTGGTAGGGCCACCCAGGGCAAACTGGTCCTAGGTGAGGGATGAGACAAAGAACGGTTCAACAAACCTCCAATGAAGAATAAAAACTGTGGACTACGTTTTCCCTTGCCCGGACGCGGGTCACCGGGGCCCCCCTCTGGAGCCAGGCCTGGGGGTGGGGCTCGATGGCGAGCGCCTGGTGGCCGGGCTTACACCCATGGGGCTCGGCCGGGCACAGCCCGAAAAGGTAACGTGGGTCCTCCTTCCCATGGGCTCACCACCTATGGGAGGGGCCAAGGAGGTCAGGTGCAATGTGAGTTGGGTGGTGGCCGGCGGCGGGGACCTTGGCGTTCTGATCCTCGGCTACAGAAACTGGCTCTTGGGACGTGGAATGTCACCTCTCTGAAGGGGAAGGAGCCTGAGCTAGTGCGCGAAGTTGAGAGGTTCCGGCTAGATATAGTCGGACTCACCTCGACGCACAGCTTGGACTCTGGAACCAATCTCCTTGAGAGGGGCTGGACTCTCTACCACTCTGGAGTTGCCTCCGGTGAGAGGCGCCGAGCAGGTGTGGGCATACTTACTGCCCCCCGACTTGGAGCCTGTGCGTTGGGGTTTACCCCGGTGGACGAGAGGGTGGCCTCCCTCCGCCTTCGGGTGGGGGGAAGGGTCCTGACTGTTGTTTGTGCGTATGCGCCGAACAGCAGTTTGGAGTATCCACCCTTTTTGGAGTCTCTAGAGGTGGTGCTAGAGGGCATACCTTCTGGGGATTCCCTCGTTTTGCTGGGAGACTTCAATGCCCACGTGGGCAATGACAGTGAGACCTGGAAGGGCGTGATTGGGAGGAATGGCCCCCCTGATCTGAACCCGAGCGGTGTTCTGTTATTGGACTTCTGTGCTCGCCACGGATTGTCCATAACGAACACCATGTTCAAGCATAAGGGTGTTCATATGTGCACTTGGCACCAGGACACCCTAGGCCTCAGTTCGATGATCGACTTTGTGGTTGTGTCGTCGGACTTGCGGCCATATGTCTTGGACACTCGGTTGAAGAGAGGGGCGGAGCTGTCAACTGATCACCACCTGGTGGTGAGTTGGCTTCGATGGTGGGGGAAGATGCCGGTCAGACCTGGTAGGCCCAAACGTGTTGTGAGGGTGTGCTGGGAACGGCTGGCAGAGCCCCCTGTCAGAAGTAGCTTCAACTCCCACCTTCGGCAGAACTTCGACCACGTCCCGAGGGAGGTGGGGGACATTGAGTCCGAATGGGCCATGTTCCGTGCCTCTATTGTTGAGGCGGCTGACCGGAGCTGTGGCCGTAAGGTGGTCGGTGCCTGTCGCGGCGGCAATCCCCAAACCCGTTGGTGGACACCGGCAGTGAGGGATGCCGTCAAGCTGAAGAAGGAGTCCTATAGGACCTTTTTGTCCTGTGGATCTCTGGAGGCAGCTGATAGGTACCGGCAGGCCAAGCGGAATGCGGCTTCGGTTGTTGCTGAGGCAAAAACTCGGGCATGGGAGGAGTTTGGAGAGGCCATGGAGAACGACTTTCGGACGGCTTCGAGGAGATTCTGGTCCACCGTCCGGCGTCTCAGGAAGGGGAAGCAGTACAGTGTCAACACCGTATATGGTGGGGATGGTGCGCTGCTGACCTCGACTCGGGACGTTGTGGGTCGGTGGGGGGAGTACTTCGAAGACCTCCTCAATCCCACTAACATGCCTTCCAATGAGGAAGCAGAGCCTGGGGACTCTGAGGTGGGCTCTCCCATCTCTGGGACTGAAGTCACCGAGGTGGTCAAAAAACTCCTTGGTGGCAGGGCCCCGGGGGTGGATGAGATACGCCCGGAGTTCCTTAAGGCTCTGGATGTTGTAGGACTGTCTTGGTTGACATGTCTCTGCAACATCGCATGGACATCGGGGACAGTGCCTCTGGATTGGCAGACTGGGGTGTTGGTCCCCCTCTTTAAAAAGGGGGACCGGAGGGTGTGTTCCAACTATAGAGGGATCACACTCCTCAGCCTCCCTGGAAAAGTCTATTCGGGGGTTCTGGAGAGGAGGGTCCGTCAGATAGTCGAACCTCGGATTCAGGAGGAACAGTGTGGTTTTCGTCCTGGTCGCGGAACAGTGGACCAGCTCTACACCCTTAGCAGAGTCCTGGAGGGTGCATGGGAGTTTGCCCAACCAGTCTACATGTGCTTTGTGGACTTGGAAAAGGCGTTCGACCGTGTCCCTCGGGGAGTCCTGTGGAGGGTGCTCCGGGAGTATGGGGTACTGGACCCCCTGATAAGAGCTGTTCAGTCCCTGTACAACCGGTGTCAGAGCTTGGTCCGCATTGCCGGCAGTAAGTCGAGCCCGTTTCCAGTGAGAGTTGGACTCCGCCAGGGCTGCCCTTTGTCACCGATTCTGTTCATAACTTTTATGGACAGAATTTCTAGGTGCAGCCAGGGTGTTGAAGGGGTCCGGTTTGGTGGACTCAGGATTGGGTCACTGCTTTTTGCAGATGATGTTGTCCTGTTTTCTTCATCAGGCCGTGATCTTCAGCTCTCTCTGGAGCGGTTCGCAGCTGAGTGTGAAGCGGCTGGGATGAGAATCAGCACCTCCAAATCCGAGACCATGGTCCTCAGCCGGAAAAGGGTGGAGTGCCCTCTCAGGGTTGGGGGCGAGATCCTGCCCCAAGTGGAGGAGTTTAAGTATCTCGGGGTCTTGTTCACGAGTGAGGGAAGAATGGATCGTGAGATCGACAGGCGGATCGGTGCGGCATCCGCAGTGATGCGGGCTCTGCATCGGTCTGTCGTGGTGAAAAAAGAGCTGAGCCGTAAGGCAAAGCTCTCAATTTACCAGTCGATCTACGTTCCTACCCTCACCTATGGTCATGAGCTATGGGTAGTGACCGAAAGAACGAGATCGCGAATACAAGCGGCTGAAATGAGTTTCCTCCGCAGGGTATCTGGGCTTTCCCTTAAAGATAGGGTGAGGAGCTCAGTCATCCGGGAGGGGCTCAGAGTAGAGCCGCTGCTCCTCCGCATGGAAAGGAGTCAGATGAGGTGGCTCGGGCATCTGATCAGGATGCCTCCTGGACGCCTCCCTGGTGAGGTGTTCCGGGCACGTCCAACCGGGAGGAGGCCCCAGGGAAGACCCAGGACACGCTGGAGGGACTATGTCTCCCGGCTGGCCTGGGAACGCCTTGGGATTCTCCCGGAAGAGCTGGAAGAAGTGGCCGGGGAGAGGGAAGTCTGGGCTTCTCTCCTTAAGCTGCTACCCCCGCGACCCGACCTCGGATAAGCGGAAGAGGAGGAGGAGGCCAACAGTGGTGTCATACCAACGAAATAAGTACGTACATCGGTTTCCGTTAAAAGTTTAATATGGCGGCCGACAGTGGCATCATACCACCGAAATAAGTACCAAATTTCAGCCTTCTACCTACACAGGAAGTTGGAGAATTAGTGACGTTGGAAAGTTCAATATGGCGGCTGACAGTGGCGTCATACCACCGAAATAAGTATGTACATTGGTTTCGGTTAGCGCAGGGAAGCCGCCTACCAAATTTCGTGAAGATGGGGCCATGAATA
>JANRMT010029107.1:0-14430 GCA_026402145.1 Polypterus bichir lapradei | reverse complement strand
GTCAGATGCTTTTTTGAAAGTTTGGCTCCAGATGTGCTTATCCAGCTGCTCCTTCTTGTCAGTACTTGAGTGATCTTTATGTTCACCTCTGGATGAATTCACAAAATTTCTTTACAACTTTTTTGTCTCAATAACGCAGAAATGCCGAGGTTTTCCTAAAATTGCAGAAGACACTGTTGATGGCGCTGATTCTGTTTTAAAGACAGTTGTGATTAGTTATGCAGCATACGTTTTTACTCACATTGCTTTTTGGAAATCAATCAGCTACAGATCAGGGAATCACTGAATAGTAAAAACGTTTAATGAGGAGTGTCTTGCGCATATACTGGTGTAATGACCACGTCGGCTTTAGTGAAGCATTTCTTAGCCTCTCTGATATGATCGACATGGGGTAGACTAGATTCTGGATTGTTATGATACGTGCTACCTTACGCAAAATATGCTCATCAATTTGTTACAGATTCTTGGTGGACACGATTCCACACCAAGGAAAAAGGTGCTCCATGTAAATCGTTCATAATGTCTCCAAAATATATTTGTTAACTTTCAGACAAGTACTACTTAACTGTTTTATACAAAATCAATATTTCTACATATGCGAGCCCCAACTAGGATTTGAACTCGGGTTAGCGTATTTTATCAACATAGCACAGACAACCGCTTTTACACTTAGAGCCAAAGAACTTGAGCAGACTAGTTACTGACCAAATCGACTCTCGTCTCGGTGGTTGTAATTCATCTGCCTGGGTAATCTATAACGGATCAGTGTTGCCATTTTGATCGTTTATGTTTGTATGCGCAGCTCATTTGTGTTTGTAAACTTAATGTAGTTCTTTTCTTCTTTATTTTTTTCTGTTTAGATACCCCCCACACACATTTATCTATTATCTTTACTGCAGAGTCCGTTTTGGTGTTCAAACTACTCTCTGGTGTGGCTGCTGCTCTTTCTATCTGAAGAGTTACTCCAGCTGGGGTTCGATCAGCCCAGTAACGTCTAGCGGTCCCTCACAACAGGAGTGTATGAATATACCGACGCATGTTTAGCATACAGCTGATGACGTGTTCATCTAATATAAATAAGGCCATATATGGACATCCTGTATTACGTTACACAGAGAGATACCTGATACTTCAAGTCCGGAGTGACTTTGAGGGGCTGCATACTTGAATGAACTCATCCTACTTACAGCAGTCAGACAAAAAGAAATATAACTGAAAAAGATAATAGAAAAAAAAAAAAGGTTCTCCACTACGGCCGTCACTACCCACTGTGACAACTTCTTTTCTATTCTTGCGAATGCTTCCCCTCTTTAATGGCAACTCAGCTTGCACCCTATTAGATTTTAGTGGCTCATTATCATTTTTGTTGAAATGCTTTAAGTATTTATTTATTTATTTTTTTGTAAAAATATATTTCAAAAAAAGGGTCACAATCAGGAATTGAACTTTGCACCCCTAAAGTATCAGGTCCATCTCCCATACCAGTGAGCCACCAAAGCCGAACTGACCAATCAGATTGCTCAGAGGGACCACACACTCGCAGACAGACAGACAGACAGTAACTTTTTATTATCTTAGCTATTAGCTAAAGAAGCGACCTTGATGGATTTAATTATCTGTTCTCATTTGGTAAATGTCTTCTGTTCCTGTGACTCAATCTGATGTTCCTCAGGTACCACACTCTGTGGTGTGCTGCCCTCCTCTTCTTTTAGGGGTATCTCTGGGCACAAGACACTCTCGTTAACGTCAGGCCCTGGTACCACAGCCTGTTTCTGGTCTTCTGCTTCATGCAGGGGGTGTCTGGACATCACACACTGTTATGTGTTTCACATCTGGTTCTGGTCTTATTGGAGACCATGAAGATGTTGATGGTGTACCATCCTCTGGATTACTGAGGAGCACAGCAGCCCACTCACCTTTCTGCAGTAAGACACTGTCCTTCACGCTGTAGGGGCAGCCACTCCAAGTGATCATCCTTGTGAAGTTCACCTCCCCTCTTCATAAAGTGGTGACATCAGAGGCCTGAGGTTCCCGCTGTCACACAGGAGCTCAGCATGTCACCCAGTTTCTTACCTTAGGGTCGTGATGTTGTCCTCTGCTTTGTGTGACCTGTGAAGTGTCATTTCTAGATTTCCTTTCTTTGACTAATGGACCCCAGTTACCTCGGACTGCTCCATTTTAAAGGAGTCACCGTTCTGTAACATAATGTCAGTCCTTTCCATCTCTTCACTGGTGTGTTTGAGGCAGGCAGGTCATTCTTTCAAACCTGAGCTCAGCCTCATTGTCACTGCAGTATCTTCATCAGCTCTTCTTCCTCAGTCCACAAGTGAGCTGAGATCTCACAAAGCTGTCACACAGCCTGTCCATTAACAGACAGGACCAGATGGACTGCCGACTCTCCGAGGCCCGTTGCTTTAGTTGTGTCACCACCTCAAATGTCACCTGATGAGCCTCCAATGCTGAACTACCGTCGTGCTGTGGAAGCTCAGTCTGCACCTCAACACTAATAGAGAGGACATCAAAACCTTCATTAGAAATTGGACAATTTATCTGTAATGGTGACAGAATGACATAAATGAAAATGTGAAGGCTCACAGTGAAAGATACTTCAGGAAGTTTAAAAAATAAATTCAAACATAACAGGAATGAGGGTGACAACTGGGAGACATTTTTATGTTTACAAGAAAAGCTTACAGAAGCCAAAAGTTACACTGAAAGCCACAATTGTTCTTTACAGCTCCTCACTTGAGTACGTGTGGCACAGTAAATGTGACGAGTTGATGTCCACCTCATTTATCAGCCGAGTGCCCTGCGATTCTAAACTGAGCAGCTGCAGGTTCAATTCAGGGAGTTCATGGTGGGCACGGGCAGCAGGCGGGCACATCATTAGCTTAACATTTAGATTGGCACTGCCACATTTGTCCAGATGACGAGGTGACAGGGGATGTGAGGTGGCTCAGTGTAAGAGCAGACAGTGATGGACTCGGACTCACACACACACACACACACACACACACACAAAGCACTCCCACCTTCTCAACTCCCAGCTCCCCCTCGATCTGCTCAGGTGGTCCTTTCAAGCTCAGGAGGATGTGTAGAAGCTGTGGTGCCCTCTAGTGGCCTGACATAGACCTTCCTTCCTCAGTAAGGTACACAAATGCTCAATAAAACACACTTGTCCTCATTTTGTGATTATTTTGTACACTTTATTAATCTGTGAGAGGAAATTGTCTATTGGTGTGACCTTTGGAGTAACGTGGCCTGTCTCAGCTCCCAGTGGACTTGGCTTACATGTTTCTAAACAGACACCACCCAGAATGCACCAGGGCCAAGAATAATGAAGTCAAAGAACTGCTTTGCTGCGTCATGTCTGCTACTTGGACCTTAATGGAGGAAAATCTTCCCTGTTTATCCACCTTGCATTAACAGAAATCTATTATATAGCGCCTGTCTTATCGAGCTGTGCCTTTCATGTCTGTCTCTTCTTAACACAGATGTCATAACTGTCATTATTACTGCTTGTGTGACATGTGCACTGAGATTTTTCAGGTCAAGCAGTCAGACTTACTGATCAGGGTGCTGGAGAGTGGAGATCAGCACTGGCCAGAAGAAGGTCAACATAAGGGGACTACAAACATACAGAGAGATAAGAAAGGCACGAGATAAAGTAAGAAAATATGAAAGGCAATATGGAGAAGGATAGATAGATGGATGAAGGTGCTATATAACAGATATTAAAGGCGCTATATAAAAGTGAGAGGGGACAATGTCTACCCCTGTTATCTGATGGCTCTCCCATATAGCGCCTTTCACGTCTTTCTCTGGGTGACATGTTGTATGTTGATTGACATATGCAAATAAAAATTTCACTGGACATGTGACAGTAAAGGGCCAATCCAGCAATCGTGTAAGATTTATAGTCAAACAAAACTATTTGCTCTGGAATGTTAAAGAACAAAGGACTGCATCTAGAGAGACACTGGGCATCGTGCCCTGGTTTTAATGGTTTGTCTGTCTGTTTGTTAAATGTCTTGGCTATCAGCTGGTGTTTTATTTCAAGTCCTCCAGTCCATCAAACCACTTGGTCACACATTTGGCGTTCCTGTGGTCCACAGAGTGAAGAAAAACTTTCTAAAATTTGTATGAAATCTGCCCTCAAGTTTCCGTCGGTGTCCCCAGCACAAATTCCAAAGTGCAACACGCTCAGGAAAGATCATCCATGATGAACAGCCCCTCAGAGGTGACCCCATGATGAACAGCCCCCCAGAGGTGACCCCCACAAGCCGATGATGAAATCTTAGGTCAGGTTTAAGACGCTGAGGCTGACATCACTTCACTTCACTAAATGAAAACAGCGATAACTCAAGAGTGCAGGTGCAGGAGAAGGAGCGTCTGCGCATGACATGCACATTACCGACCGGCATAACAACATCAGGCACGGAGCATGCGTGAAATCAAAACGCGAAGCGGCGCGCAAGTGAGAGAAGAGAGCAGAAAACAAGAAATGCGCCTGTCATCAGGACACGTGGCATCAGATAGACAGGACACACACACACACAATAAAAAGTCTCTCATTACGAAATTTGCGTAAACGAGCACAGGCCTCCCACTCGGAGAAATGCAAGCGCACTTGTCCTGTCCTGAGCGGGTCCCCCTTTTTCCATTTTGTCTCATATGTTTCAAATGGATGGCCCTCCTTATTAATAATTCGAGTGTGATCGCTGATCCTCTACCGCGATGTAACGAGTATGCTGAGCTACGAAGCCCCTTCACCCCGCCACGGCTCACATGAACACACAACTCCAAACCGGCGATGCGTTTATTTAAACATAAATCGTTTGTTTTTTTATGCATGCAATGGGCTTATATGTGTAAAATAATGTTATGCAACTTTGTGATTTTGTGACACAGTGGAGTTTTCTACCACACATCACTACTTTAAATAACGCAGGGCTAGGAAACAAGCCAGGATTAACAAGCGTATCTGTTTTAACGCCGTGAACGCTTAAAGACAATCCGGCGACATTTCATTTTTCATATCCATTTGGCAATAAATAAGAAATCCGGCCCAGTATTAATAATGTTGTGCTTACAAGAACTTTAATTTGCTGACTCGAAATTCATTTACAATAAAGCCAGAGCTTCGACTCCCCAGTTAAATAAACTGACAGACTCCTGATGTCCTCCACGCTGTTAACTTTACCTAAAATGAATTCCTAACGGCGGGGGAAACTGACTTCGGGCGAAAACAGTCAGCATTTACTCGTTTATACATTGGCACCTGTGCACGAACTCAAACCCATATTCTTTTAGGCTTACAAATAAATCTTAGCTTATATTCAAACTGTTTAATGCCAATTCGGGTAAAAAGTCCGCTGCATTCTAGAAATTTCATTAACACGTCCTCCTGCATCCTCACGTTCCAGCAAGTGAGTGAGGCGCATGCGCATGCGAGTGTTGTGTTTCAGAGTAACTTTAACTTGACTTTTGCGTGATGAAGTTTTTTGTAAATCATTCTACTATATTGTATGAACTATTTTAAATAACATGTAATATAATCTTATAAACTGCATTTATGAACTTTACCCAAAATTGCATATTTCGCATTAAAAGTAAAATACTGAAAGTACATTGTATTCACTTTATATCTAATATATCTAGCACCCCAAAAGTCATTTTTATCAGTGTGTATTTTCGACTGGCTTGGAAACATTTTGGGAATTTTCCAACAAGAGCTGACATCTGTGGTGTCGGAGAAGGCAGGGCTGAGCTGCTTGTTCGTCCGCCGCTTCACTCAGTTTGAGGTGATGAGACGCGGTCGTTTCTCTCAGTTGTGGTTTACAACACTTACTGTCTGTGCCGCTATGGAAATCCTCACAATACACAGAACAGACATGAGAGCAGACAAGAGCAACGTCAAGTCTGTGCTGCTGTACGGGACAAAATGCTGGCGTATCGTCCAGAGTGACACGAAGAAGACTGAGGTATTCAACAATAACTGACTCCACAGAATTGGCCATATTATCAGACCAGAGAAGATCTCTGATGCTGAGTTATATTAGAAGACCAACTCGCATAGTGTGGTGACGGAGATCAGGCGCCAAATGGCTTTACCATGTCCTCTGGATGGACCAGAAACGCATCCCGAAAGTAGCCCTGAATTGGACACCACCTGGGAAAAGGACCGAAAACAACCTGGAGGAGGACAATGGAAACTGACCTGGAAGAATTACACCTTCAGTGGGGCGAAACACAACACGCTACCAACGACTGAATAAAATGGAGGCGGACTGGCACGGCCTCGTGTTCCGTGGGAACTTGAAGACATACGAATAATGAAGGAGGTGCCTCTGTGGAGATGATGGAGCGAACTGAACAAGGACCGTCATGAATAGAACGTCTGAACGCTAGATGGCGGTGTTTAGCTTTACACTTCTGAGCTGCAGCATTCCTTGGATATTTTCCGTTTTTTTAGGGAGGAAACTTTTTCTGTGAAACCGAAAGTATCTTCAGCAAAAGAAAACGCATCTGCCATTTGCCGTAGTCTCTTTGGCTAACGGATTTATGAAGTTCCCTTACTTCTGCTTTTATTTTTTTCTATTTTGAGATTCACCGGTGTCTCCTATAGTCTTTTAAATAATCGGCCATTCGAGGTAAAGTACTTCATTTTCTATATAGACGTGGGTTATTGTTGCGGACCCGTTATGAAATGCATTAGAGCGATTCAAACTGAAGGCCCGGATAGCCCGTTATTTATTTATTTATTTATCTATTTATTTAATTAATTTTCCTCCGATGTCTCGGTCCGTTTATTGTTCTACATTTACATCCCCTTATATGTCTGACATCTTTATTGGATAAGGTTAGATAATAAGCTTAGGTTACGAAATAATTAGTTACTATTGGTTACTATATATAGTCCCATTTTTCCTTCCGATCACCCGGGCACACCGCCGGCTCCTATTCATTCCTCTCCATGTATTTATTTCCTTTGTCGTGTCATCAAATCGCCGAACTCGAACTTGTCGGCCATTTCACACGCACTGCGCTTTGATTTCTGCCTTCTGTTCTCCTTCGTCAGTCCGTGGCGTTCATTTCAAAGACAATCGGGGAGTTGGTGACCTGCCGGCCGTTAAAACAGCAGTGAGGAGTCCCTCGGGCTTTACTCGTCTGATCTGTTTTTGTTTTGTTCGCTTTTCTCTTTTTCTGGAGTCCATGGCCTACTTGGGGAATACGAACTGAGAATAAATGCTAAGATTTAGTGACAGAAAACTGCAGGGCTGCCATGGCGTGACTTGCCCTTAGGAGTGTAAACTGAATGTTCATAACTGGCACATGTTGGCCCTCAGTATCTGGATTTTACGGAAACTTATTAGGGCCACGGTGAAAAAAAACATACGCACACAGTGAAGAAAAAAAAAAACCTATCATTTCCACTTTAATCTCGATATTTCTACTTCATTCTCGCCGTTGATGTCGAGATTAAAGTCGACATATTGACTTTATTCTCGTAGTTTGTCATTAGAGTAGAAGATCTTAAACCAAACTTCATCTTAAAATGTGTATTTAATTTACTAGATTTTCTCAAACCCCGTCATAAATTATGCGGCGCATTAAATGCTTTTTATCAAGCGTTCCCCCCGCCATGTTATTCGCTATGTGCTTCTTAAACTGATTTCCTCCGCACTAAAACGAGGCGCAAGCAGCGATCACCACACAGAATACAATAATTTTCCTGATATTCCTGCCCACTGAATATTTAGAATTCTAAGACAAATACTTGATATCATTTTCATGATGAAATGCATTAAAGCAGGTACTAATCATGTGGCGGCACGGGGGCGTAGAGGTTGCACTGCTGCCTGGCAGCAAGGGGGTCCCAGGTGTTCCCTGCCTTGAATTTGCATGTTTTCCTGGTGGGTTCACTCAGCGTGTTTCAGTTTCCTGTCAAAGTCACGTAGGCAGTGGGGTTTTGTTCTGCCATATTGACCTTAGGGTTTATGTTGCTCGTATTCACCATGCAATGAGCTGGCGTCCCGTTCAGGATTTGTTCCTGCCTGGCACACGATGCTTGCTGGGATGGGTGCAACCCTGAATGGATGGCATAATTAAAAATGTATAACGGAGATTTTTTAAAGTTCTGAACACTCTGTGGTCTAAGTTTATAACTAGTTTTAATTTCACAAAGACGTTTATCGTGTGGTGATTGGTTATGTGGAGAAAGGAAAAGGAAGGATAGGAAATGGGGGTTTGGTACGTCAGACAGACGGAATAAAGAAAGTCTGCTCAGAAGAACACCCATTGAATTCTGTGTTCGTATCTCCGACCACCAGATCACAAAACCAACATTTACACGATATTCCAGTTAAACCTGTGCGATACCCATTCAAACATCCAGCTTTCTGGAGCCTCGTCACACCTGCCATAAAGTTCTCTAAACTGAACGTACACTTGGGGACCCCTTACTGCGAGGGAGCAGCTCTGCCGCCACATTACTGTGCATGTTTAATACTTGCTGTAATGCATTTCATCCTGAAAATGATATCAAGTATTTATCTTAGCATTGTAAATGTTCAGAGAGCAGGAATATCATGAAGTGAATGGATTCTATGCGGTGATTGCTGCCTGCGCCTCCTCTTAGTGCGGAGGAAGTCAGTTTAAGAAGCGCGCAGTGATTAACAACTGGGTCAGAGAACACAACACAAAGCATTTAATGTGTTACATAACTTATAATGGGGTTTGAGAAAATCTAGTAAATTAAACATTTATTTTAAGATGAAGTTTAATTTACGACATTCTACTTTAATGACAAAAGAAACTACGAGAATAAAGTGGAAATGTCGAGAATAAAGTCAACATGTCGACTTTATTCTTGACATTTAGTTTTTTTTTTTTTTCTTCATTGTGTCCGTATTTTTTTTACTTCACTTTGGCCCTAATACGCTTCCATAGTATTTATATACCCAGCCTCAAACTGTTTAACTCAATGCAGACAGCAGACATTTACAAGCATTGCTTGAATAAATATTTAAATGTGTGTCTTTTTTCCCTTTTAACCTGTATGAAATATGACAAACTCCCATGTTTCAGTGTTAAAGCCAAACCAGTAATGTCTGGTAGTGAGTATTGGAGAAGTTAATAGAGATTTGTGGTTTGTGTTACTGCCTTACAGTTCTGTCAGAATGAATTTGAATCTCAACCTGTTTTTAAGTCTCTATGCAGTTTCCATGTCTGCTGTTTTATTCTTTTCTCCACTTCTCTAAAGATGCTCAGGTTTAGTGACCTGGCAAGTCTAACTTGTCTTGGTGTGGTTGTGGACTTGAATGTGAGTGTACCCTATGGTGGTCTATAGCTGGCTCTTGCCCTGTACAGGTACTCTGGTTTTCTTACCATATCATGATAACTTCTATTTCTGTTTGTTTTTTACTGTTACATGAAGGTGAGGTGGAAGTTAAGTTCCATTTGGCGATGACTACATGTGACTTTATCATCCAGAGCCCAACCAGACTGTGTGGGTCACCCCTTAGTTGAGTTGTGAGGACTGGCATCCATCTTCTGGGCCAGACCCACTTTCATTAAATTAGAATATTCATGAGGGTCAATAATGGGCTGTTCTTAGTCTGGCCCCTCCCCTTTGGGTTATCCAATAGCAAACTGGTCCACCTACAGGAGCACAAACCTCCAGACAGTGGAGCTCTGAGGAAGACTGAGGCACACAAGGCCACCAACGTGCCAAGGTCATAATATGGGAGGTGCTTCCGTTTAATACGAGTTTATTTCTGTGTTAATTATTAAACTATTTATCTTGATGTGTGTTTGTGTGAAATGTGTACTTCCAGAAGATGATGCTGATAAACCTGAAACTTGTTGTTTCAAGATGTTGGAAAAAGGTAATAAAGTTCAGTTCTAGAGATTTGAATGTGAAGCCTGTAAATGTTCATTAAGACGTGTACTGATTAGCTGCTGCCCCCCGTCATCAAGCCCCCTTTGTTCAGACCCTCTGCTGACGCCTAATGCCTCTGTCATTCATGACACTCAGTGAGTCTTCAAACTGTGAGCTCAAACTTGATGTTATGGCTGTGGACAGAATCAGTTCATGTTAGAAAAGAATTCAATTAGGAGAGTAAGAGGTGAGTAAAATAAATAAAATTACACAGCGTTGCTGGCTGAGTGGATATTTTATTTCCACATTCAGTGAGAGTGTGTATTGTATTTCTCTTTAAATTAGGGAGGGAAAATATTCAGAAATATGGAGTTGATTTTATTATTCCAAAGTCTTTCACTGCAGTCAGACTGTCTGGTAAATTAGGACCCCCACACCCTTAACATTTGTGTTGAGCAGCTTAGTTAAATGCAGGCTGCCGTCAGTTCACTAAATCACATATGTGATTACTCAGGGGGGACATCAGACTCCATTACAGTGGCACTAAACCCCCATGTAGTACTAGGTGAGCCATATTGGTGTAAAGATGTGCAAACCCTAAATTATTCAAAATGTCCTCCGCATACTTGGACTGTGAAACTCTTTGAATGCTAGCAGTTTAAGTTCATGAGGTGGACACCATTGTGTTTCCTTTATTTGCTGTGTTCACTCTGTGGCACTGAGCAGTTCAGTTCTTGTTCCTGGTTTGTAATTTCTGTAAAACACCTTTTTTGATGGCGTCTGCTGTAGGAAATGTTAGTTGAGCACTCAGTGAATTAGCAGTTTTGTCTTTGGTAGTGCTGGTAATTAATTAAAATAATTAACAACACGGCCACAAAGGGACACCAAATTAATGTACGTTTAGTGAGGCCTCTCTGTTTCTCTTTGCAGCTGGGAAACCTGAAATATGAAGAGATCTGTACAAGTTATGAATGACGGCCATAAATTGGTGAAATTCTACATTAAACCCCCTCACTGTCTCTGTTGATGTTTGTCGCAGTAATAGATGATTTATACAAATAACACAAACACACTTTCTGCAATCAACAAAATAATACACTTTATTTATATCATAAGGATAATAGAAGATGGATATATGCAAATATAGATAATGATATTAGATAACAGATAATCAGACACAAAACATAAAACTACATTAGCTAAACTGAACTTCTTCTCTCCTGTAGATGAAGGCACATAACTTATGAATTCCTGCAGTTTGTGTCTGCTACTGTGAGATGCTGTTCTGCACTTTCCGTCTGAGTTCAGAGAGAAACGTTTAACAGAAAGAAATGATCCTTCACAGTTATTACCTTCAGTTTTAGTGACACCACTACCATAATACATTAACTGCTGTGTCCTATCAATTATGCTTTGCTGTTTATGCCAAAGAGGGTTTAAATGTAAGTCCTCTTCAGTTGGATGATGAGCCCCATCTTAGTGAGGACATGTGGCTTCGCCTGGAAAATATTAGGGAAAGAGGTCTTATTTTAGGAGTGTGTTATAGACCACCCAATTCAGACAATAATTTCAACACACATCTTTTTAGTAATATCAAAAAGGCAAGTTTACAGGGGGATATTATAATCATGGGGGACTTTAATTATCCAAATATTAACTGGGATAACCTTACAGATGGAGGAGCACAAGAGCAGGAGTTTTTAGAAGTAATCAGCAACTGTTTTTTAACACAACATGTTAAAGCACCAACACGGGGTGAAGCCTGTCTGGATTTAGTATTCTGTAATAATCAGGATAGAATTGAGGGTGTAGAGGTGATTGAACCACTAGGGTCACGTTACCATAATGTAATACAGTTCTCAGTATTTTGTAATAGTACGGATGCAAAGACTAAAATTGTTAAGTTGAACTTTGGTAGGGCTAATTTTGAGCAGATGTGACAAAGTCTAAGTAGGATAGACTGGGATAAGCTTTTAAGTGTGGAGACAGTCGAGGAGCAGTGGAACAGGTTTAAAAATGTTTTACATGTAATGCAGGACAGATACATACCTAAATTTGGAATTAATAGAAAACTAAAAAAAACTCCATGATGGATTAATAAAGATTTAAAAAAGAAGTTGCAAAGGAAAAAACTGCTGTATAAGGCATATAAGACTAATGACTGCAAAGTGAATCGTAGAGCGTACGAAAATATGAGAGCAACCATTAAGAAGGATATCAGGGAGGCTAAAAGACAGTTGGAGAGGAATATAGCAGATAAGGCGAAAGAAGACCCC
Organism: Polypterus bichir lapradei; assembly: GCA_026402145.1. Lineage (NCBI taxonomy): Eukaryota > Metazoa > Chordata > Cladistia > Polypteriformes > Polypteridae > Polypterus > Polypterus bichir. The sequence continues at coordinate 2,271 of JANRMT010029107.1, read as the reverse complement.
AAGAAATTCTTTCAGTATTTTAGTAGTAAAAGAACAGTCAAGGAGGAGGTCAAGTTCATCAGGAATAGTAAAGGGGAATTAAAAGATACAGACAATGAAATAGCAGATGCCCTAAACTTACATTTTTCGGAGGTGTTTACAAGTGAGCGAGTGGATAACCTCCCAGAGGTAAACACAACTACTAAGGAGGTACTGAGGGATTTGGAAATTGAAGAGGGAGAAGTGCTGCTCAGATTAAATAGGCTGAAATCAAACAAATCACCAGGCCCAGATAATATTTATCCTCGTGTTCTTAAGGAGGCTAGTGAGTACATATATAAACCCTTGACACATATTTTTAGGAAGTCACTGAGCACTGGAGAGATTCCGAAGGACTGGAAAATGGCAAATATCATTCCATTATATAAAAAGGGTGACAGGGCAGATCCAAGCAACTATAGGCCAGTAAGCTTAACATGCATCACAGGAAAATTAATGGAAGGAATTATTAAGGATAAGATTGAGCAACACATAGCAAGGACAGGAGTTATTCTGACCAGTCAGCATGGGTTCAGAAGAGGGAGGTCGTGCTTTACTAACATGTTGGAATTCTATGAGGTTGCAACAAAAGCATACAATCAAAGTGGAGCTTATGATATTATTTATCTGGACTTTCAGAAAGCATTTGATAAGGTGCCACATGAGAGGTTGGGCATCAAGTTAAAAGAAGTGGGAGTTAAGGGTGATGTTTTTAGATGGGTGCAGAATTGGCTCAGACACAGGAAGCAGAGGGTGATGGTGTGAGGAACCTCATCAGAACTGGCCGATGTTAAGAGTGGTGTTCCACAGGGGTCAGTGCTAGGGCCGCTGCTATTTTTAATATATATAAATGATTTAGATAGGAATACAAGTAACAAGCTGGTTAAGTTTGCAGATGATACCAAGATAGGTGGATTAGCAGATAATTTGGAATCCGTTATATCATTACAGAAGGACTTGGATAGCATACAGGCTTGGGCAGATTTGTGGCAGATGAAATTTAATGTCAGTAAATGTAAAGTATTACACATAGGAAGTAAAAATATTGGGTTTGAATACACAATGGGCGGTCGGAAAATCGAGAGCACACCTTATGAGAAGGATTTAGGAGTCATAGTGGACTCTAAGCTATCAACTTCCCGACAGTGTTCAGAAGCCATTAAGAAGGCTAACAGAATGTTAGGTTATATAGCACGATGTGTGGAGTACAAGTCCAAGGAGGTTATGCTCAACCTTTATAATGCACTAGTGAGGCCTCATCTTGAGTATTGTGTGCAGTTTTGGTCTCCAGGCTACAAAAAGGACATAGCAGCACTAGAAAAGGTCCAGAGAAGAGCGACTAGGCTGATTCCAGGACTACAGGGGTTGAATTATAAGGAAAGATTAAAAGAGCTGAGCCTTTACAGTTTAAGCAAAAGAAGATTAAGAGGTGACATGATTGAAGTGTTTAAAATTATGAAGGGAATTAGTACAGTGGATCGAGACTTGTATTTTAAAATGAGTTCATCAAGAACACGGGGACACAGTTGGAAACTTGTTAAGGGTAAATTTCGCACAAACATTAGGAAGTTTTTCTTTACACAAAGAACGATAGACACTTGGAATAAGCTACCAAGTAGTGTGGTAGACAGTAAGACGTTAGGGACTTTCAAAACTCGACTTGATGTTTTCTTGGAGGAAACAAGTGGATAGGACTGGCGAGCTTTGTTGGGCTGAATGGCCTGTTTTTGTCTAGAATGTTCTAATGTTGTAATGTTCTAAAATCACACTTTATAGATCTCAAAATCAAAGCAGGTCTACTTATAGTTTGACGTGAGTGAGGCTTTTTGCTTTATTGGTTGGTTTCCTTCAAACATGTGGAAAGATCTTTGTTTTAGGAGCTTGTCTCCTTTTTCATTGTGGTCACCCCTTCTGCAGTTTCTTTTGGGGTTCAACACTCCATGTCGGTCCTCTTGTTGCTACCAATGTCATGTCTTTTAAAAAAATTGTTGATTAGTTATTTGCTGTATCAAGCAAGATGAACATGTGGCCTTTAAGATACCATCTCAGCTTGTGCTCTAGCTATTCTTCAGTAAGGTTTAGGCTCATGTCACCCTCATCCAACTCCAGTGCAAACAAGTCTTCCACCTTTCCAAATGACTACCGTTGACCTTCTGAGTAAAGCGAATGCTCCAACGTCTGTTACGGCCAAACCCTGTAAGCTATGGACAGCCAAAGTTATGGTCAGGCTGAGAGCTGTAAGCTTGATGAGAT
>JANRMT010029093.1:2083-13227 GCA_026402145.1 Polypterus bichir lapradei | reverse complement strand
GGCCTTATATAGGCAGGCAGCCAACAACGTGGGAGGTGATGGGATGGGAGACCCAACGCCGCCTCACATGGTGACCAAGCTGCAGGCTATGGACGTATATATGTACGTAAATAGGATTCAGTTAGCGTTGGGAACCCGTGTACCAAATTTCTTGAAGATGGGCCCATAAGTAACAAAGACTGTTGAAAAGTTCAATATGGTGGCCGACAGTGGCATCATACCACTGAAATAAGTACGTACATTGGTTTCGGTTAGTGCAGGGAAGCCGCCTACCAAATTTCGAGAAGATGAGGCCATAAATAAGAAAGTTCAACATGGCGGACGTTGTTGATCGTTATGCGTAGAATTTCGAAATGAAACCTGCTTAACTTTTGTAAGTAAGCTGTAAGGAATGAGCCTGCCAAATTTCAGCCTTCTACCTATACGGGAAGTTGGAGAATTAGTGATGTTGGAAAATTCAATATGGCGGCTGACAGTGGCGTCATACCACCGAAATAAGTACGTACATTGGTTTTGGTTAGCTCAGGGAAGTCACCTACCAAATTTCGTGAAGATGGGGCCGTAAATAAGAAAGTTCAACATGGCGGACGTTGTTGACCGTTATGACCGTTATGCGTAGAATTTCGAAATGAAACCTGCCCAACTTTTGTAAGGAAGCTGTAAGGAATAATCCTGCCAAATTTCAGCCTTCTACCTACACGGGAAGTTGGAGAATTAGTGATGAGTCAGTCTGCCATTTATTAGTATAGATAAGGGATACAATTGCTACTTTTTTGTTCTTAGCAAAACAAAATGAAAGCAAGTTCTCTAATTAAAACAGTATGCTTAAAAATAAAATCAAAATATGAAAGAAAATTTCAGATAGATTTAAAAAATGTAACTATCAAATAAACTTGAAACTCAAAATCTGAAGTGTATATACTAAACTGAACGTTGTCTAACATTATTCTGTAGTAGCTTTAAAGTTTATAATAGACATCTTTTGTTTAAGAGTTTATTCACATAACAAGAAATTAGTGGCATATCAAATATAACTAAATTTTAAGACTCACTAAAAATTAAAGCAAAGCTTGCTTAACACTGTCTACAAATGTAAAATCCAGTGAAAACATTAGAGCTGTCACACACAAGTCAGAAAGCCATTTTTAACTTCTATATTTCATTTCTTCCTATGAAAACACTTCTGAAATAACTTGTAGTTTAAGAAAAGGAACACCTGCTGTTAGCACGGTTGCATAGCTCTCATATAACAGACAGGAAATCCCAAACTAATGTGTAATAGAACACATTCCAGATATTAGTAACAGACCGACAAAGCTTTACTTCTATTCATTATTTCCAGTGGTTATCAGTTTAGTGATATTAAGTCATAAATAAGCAGTATGATATTATGCCAGAATATTCCATACAAATATGAACTGCAAACTTACCAGTCACAAATGAATAGACTAACATTTATTTACAGGTTTACATATGTAGGTGTAGTGATCTTTACAATAAATAAAACTTAAGTCTTACAAAATGTCAGCTCTATCCAAAATGTATAGAATTTTGCTTTTTTTTGGTATTAGGTACACTGTATTAATCCCTGTAGGGCCATACAGAATGCATTATTATTTTATCTACAGTGTGTTGTAACAGTTCTAAAGACATTTTAAATGTTTTCATATGTTGTTGGATTATAGCTTATACATGTTTTGTTTCAATCTGTATTTTAATTGTAAACTCATTCACTCAAAAAGAAAGTTTAAAAAGACATAAATTAAGTGCTTGTCAGCAAATATCATAAGGAAACACAATTACATATTCTCTTTGCATAAATATCTAGAACATAAGAAATTTCACAAACGAGAGGAGATCATTTACTCCTTCCAGGCCGATTGTTTAGCTAATAGCTAAGCTGTCCCATTATCTCATCCAGATTCTTCTTAAAGGTTCTCAAGGTTTGTACTTCAACTACATGTCTGGACAGTTTGTTCCAGAGTCCCACAACTCTTTGTGTAAACAAGTTCCTTCGGACTTCAGTTTTAAATGCACTTCCCCTTAATTTCCATTGATGTCCTTGAGTACATCATTCACCCTTAAGCTGAAAGAATGTTGCTGGATCTACTTTATCAATGCCTTTCAAGATTTTAAATACCTAGATTACGCCCCCACACAGTCTCCTCTGCTCAAGAATAAAAAGGTTTAATTTTTTGAGTCTGTCAGAGCAGGACACCTCCTTAATTTGTGGGATGCACATGGTTGCTCTCCTCTGCACAGCTTCAAGTGCTGCTATGTGTTTCTTGTACCGTGGTGACCAGAATTGCCCTCAATACTCCAGATACGGTATTACTAATACATTATATAATTTGGGTATGACATCCCTTGACTTAAATACAACAATTTTTGTGACATAACCTAACATTGTTTTTGCCTTTTTGATTACTTCTGTGTACTGCTTAGCCAATGAAAATGTTGCATCAACATATACCCTTAAATCCTTTTCAGATGTTGCTTCCGGTATTGATAATGTCTACCATTTTGTATTCCTTTTCGCTACATCCTCAGTGTCTGGCATCCCTCCAATTTTAGTGCCATCTGAGAATTTCACAAGTTTACTAACTATACAAGAGTCAATGTCATTAATATAAATCAGAAAAAGAAATGGTCCAAGAGGAGATCTCAGAGGGACTCCACTGATGACCTTGCTCCATGTACAGCATTCTCTTCTCATATGTACTCTTGGTCTCCTGCCAGTTATTCAACTTGAGATACAGTTCTGTAGGTTACCCCTGATGCCAACAGCTTCTAGTTTCAGAATTAATATTTGGTATGTTTAGATAATATTCTAATGTATTTCTTATTATAGTTTCCATAATTTTTCATGACACAGAAGTAAGACTAATTGACCTATAATTACTATGATGCATTTTGTCTCCCTTCATGAAGAGTGGAGTCACATTTACAAAATTCCTCAGGTACTTCTCCTTTCTGAATTGACTTCTGAAATATTCCTAATAAGGGTTTCTAGATAATGTCTTTCATTTCTTTCAATACATCTGGTAAGGTCCCATCAGGTCCAGGGGTTTATTGGTCTTCAAGATACTGAGGGCTTGAAGCACATCTGACTCTTCTATTTTAAGATCTATGAACTCAAGAGTTTGTTTTTACATCTGCATGAAGCACTCAAATTGTTTCTTCCTTTATAAATACTTGGGTGAAATATTTGCTCAGTTCATTTGTTATTTCCTTCTCATTTTCAATGATTTTTCCATGTGTGTCCCTAAGGTTTCTTAAATTCTCTTTTTTTGTCTTTTTACTGGAGTGGTACTGAAAAAATTGCTTGCTGTTTGTTTATGCTTCTTTAGCAATTTTTATTTTGGTTTCTGTTTTGACATTTCAAAATTTTTTTGATCTCTTGCTGTAGCTTCTGATATTTCTCTATGTTAGAGTTATCTAGCTTTTATTTTTAAATTTTTTTATACAGTAATCTTTTCAGTTTTACATTTTAATAATTTTCCTATTTATCCATTTTGTCCAAAGCCTTACTCTTTTTGCTTTAATGCTTTTCAGAATAAACTTATTATGAACCTGGATCAGAAGATCTCTGAAGTAACACCAATTGTCATTTATATTTGCTTAGTTTTTTCCTTCCCATTTGATGTTTTGTAGATTTTTCCCCATCCTCATAAAGTCTGCTTTCCTCAAGTTATAAGTCTTTGTGTGGTCCTGTGCTCTGCTGAGTCAAATGCTTGATATGTGAAAGAAATCACCCTAATATGGATGCAATTACCTTTCAATTAGCCTTTGCACAATTAAATTCATTATCACAATTGCTAACAACAAACTTCAGTCTACTTAAGACTTTAAAATCACCTTATGGACATGAAAATTAAAACCAATAAACATTTCAGGAAATCAGAAAAAGTGATGAAACCGTACAAATCAATATAAGGATAAAACAATATATATTAAAGTTATTGTTCTCCCTTTGACCACTGTATGGTCAGTAACTAAGAAATTAATTCAGTATCATTTAGGCCAGACTAACTAGTTATATAAGAAGAATAGCGAAACAAAGAGAGTGTGTGATAGACCAGCTGTCATCTTGAAGGAGCTACAGTTATCAGAGGATCAGACTGGAACTACAGCAGGGTGTATCTGTCAACTAAATTAAGTTTGCTATATTAAAAAGGAAAACCAATAATCAAACGGAATCATATTTACCATATGTATGTAACCTTCTAGAAAGCACAAGAATGAACCTGTTAAGTTTGGGGAAAAGGTGTGAAATGAGGCCAACATTTAATATTTTTTTCCAGATCTCAAAACATAAATCTTACATTGTGTATACTCCAAAAAAACATTACTTTTGCATTGAATTGTGATGGAAACAGCATTGAGTGGCAGTGGTGCAGTGCTCTCCATAATGTTTGGGTCAAAGACACATTTTTCCTTGATTTACCTCTGTGCTTCACAATTTATAATTATAAATGAAACAATTCAGACAGTGCACATTGCAGACTTTAATTTAAGGTTATTTGCATAATTGTCAGTCTGTAGAAATTACAAAACTTTTTATATATGGTTCCCCCCATTTCAGGGAACAATAATATTTGGGACATAGCAAAGGTAGGTATATTAAAGCAGTCATGTTTAGCACTTTGTTGCATATCCACTGCATGCAATGACTGCTTGACTCACAGACATCACCAGGTGCAGAGCGTCTTCTCTGGTGATGCTCTGCCAAGTCTCTAATCTATCTTCAGCTTCTGCTTGTTTCCGGAGCTTGTCCCATTAACTTTTCTCTTTAGCAAATGGAAGGCATGCTTAATTTGATTTTAAATCAGGTGACTGACTTGGCCATTCAAGACTTTTGCATTTTGTAGCTTTGAAAAATTCCTGTGTTGCCTTAATAATATGTTTGGAATCATTATCTTCTTGTAGGATGAATGCCATCCAATGTGTTTGGAAGCATTTACTGGAACTTGAGCAGGTAAGATGTTTCTGTACACCCTGGAATTCATTATGCAGCTGCCGTCAGATGTTATGTCATCAGTGAAGATACAGTAAGTGTGCTAATACCTGCGGCAGCCATATATGCATGGTTTGAAGAAGTGATCACTTTGGACTTATCAGAGCTCTCACTCTCATCATGGCCACGCAAAGCCAATTCAAATGCTCCACAACATTTCCCAGTTTATTGTTCTAGACAGGATGTGTTGATTTTTGGTCACCTCTTTGTTGTGCCTTCTAATGCCAATCCCATAACCTTCATCTAGCTGCTGAGCAATACTAAGCCTGCCAAAAAATTTAGCCTCGTGCTATTATCTAGATGAATGTGGCTACTTTCAAGCCGCATGCATTTATCAGAAAGTTGTTTTAGATCTCGTACCCCATCGTTGTCCACAACACTTCAGTACCAACACTATGAAACAGCAAACAGGTGAAGCAGAAAAAGGCATTAATTACACTACACCCAGTTAGCCAACTCTGTTTATCATAACAAAAGCTAAAAAAAGTCAATGTGTAAGTCTTCGATCACTTGCCTCCTGTTGAATCCTTAAGTCAGGTTGGTCTGGTCCAAGCTCCTTTATCTTCTTTTTTTCTTCAAGTGAAAGATCTATGAAGATGTGTTTCATTAAAGAAATAACCTAATTTTCTTTGATTTCTGACGTTCTGCTTTAAGTTGCTACATCCATAAACTCACTCTCGCTCTTCTGCATTACGTAAAATTAAAGGCGGGTGTGAACTATGAACCACTGACGTCAACATGACGTTGTGCATTGACAATTTTCCAGTCACATTAAATTAAAAAACCTAAAACAATACTAATTTGCTACCAATAATTGTGGGACTGTCCAGGGTGTAAACATTCACACTGAAATTTAACATATTTAAGTCAGAAACCAAGACATGTTGTGCACACAAACACATTTATTTGTGCTCATTCATTTAGGGTGGCAGAACCCCAGCGTCCCGCATTACATGTCACTGCCTTCTGCATTGGTTAAGACATAACTTTATCAAAAAAAATTAGCAAACTTATTCCATTATCCTTTGAAGAAGAGATCAAGATCAGTCAAACGTTGTGGGGTTTTCCTGTGTGCAGCTCTCTTAAATTAAATCAACAAATGTTCAACAAGTGAAGTCCAGGCCCTGAGATATTTTAGAACACTAATCTTTTTTTTGCCATTCCCTAGTTGGATTTTGCACTAAAATATTTTACTTATTTAGAGCTTCTCATTCTCTTTTTCCTTACATAATTTCAGAAAACTAAATATGCCTTCTTTACATATGTAGAGCACTTAAGCTTACCTAACATAAAGTGATCCTCAAGTGCCCCCAGGGGTACCTCTGACTTCTTTCTAACTGCTCTGATAATGGTAAGATTTCTCTTTGCCCAATCTTTTTTTTTATGAAATGTCACATATCTCATTTTTACTATCAGAATCTCTTCAATTGAAGTCAGGCTAAGGCAAATCACCATTTTGTATGATTTAAAATATGACTAGTTAAAATTGAACACATTACAACCCAAATTAAAAGAAGTGCGCAAACTTTTCCAGCCAAGTTACTGAAAGTTACATTATACTTTCTAAAAATTATCCATTTAATTTTCATTTAAATATTGGTGGCTGCAAAATCATATTAAAGCTGAAAAAGGCCTGACATGATTTGTTTTAACTTTAGCTTTTATAACAAATATATCCCAACTGTAGTTATGTAAGAGGGAACAGTAACTTAACATACATTTTTGAGCAAGACAACTGAAGATGGTCAGGTAAAATGGACAGGAAATATTTCAAAGATAAGAAAGACAAGCTGTTTTTGATCTAGGAGCTTAAATTCAGACAATTGTCAAGAATGACTGTAAAGACCACTTTCTTCTGAAGGCTTACTTTTGAGAACTGTAAAATGAGCAAAACTTGTTAATCTTATTGCAGATTAACCCATTTGTATATCTGCAAAGTGGAAATACACAATCATAACGGTTGCTACTGTACTTAATGTAATAAAAGAGCACAAAACCTTTTAATTTTGTTAAGTAATAACCTCAGAAAGAGAGAAAATGATAACAACTTTGCCAGAATAGTTTGTGTAATAAATTCACAAATATACACTAAATATACACAAAAATAAGGCTCTCCAGTTTAGGAATGAAATTTAGGAAATTAAGGCTATTAAAGAAATTGTGTGACTTGTATTATTTAGTTGTTTATTTATGATGCAAGTGCACCTTCATAAATCTGCAAAAATATCTCTAGTAATTTTGATGATTTCATAATTTTCCTCCAGCTTCAAGGCTCCCAGATGATTAAATTACATACTAAATATTCTGTAAATACACACTAAAATCTCAAATGTTTACTGTACTGGCTATAGTGTTGTTAGAAGCATACTTTGATCAAATAGCTCCTTGACTTCTGATTGCTCCAAAACGTAACATTTAATGAAACAATGTAAAAAACAATTGGACAGTGTGGCATCCAGCTGGGGGTGGAGCCCAGGCGGGACACCCAGGAGGACCGGAGGAGGGCTTGTACCTCCTCCAGACCGCGAGGGGGCGACCGCCCTGGTTGTGTTGGGGGCCACGGGTAGAGGGCTTGGAAGCCCAACCCTGTAGGGGCCCGTGGCCAGCCCCAGTGCCTGAAGAAACCTGGAGCCCAGCACTTCCGCCACACCAGGAAGTGCTGGGGGGGAAGAAGACGGGGGACACCCGGAGGGCTTCCGGATGCGCAGCAGGCACTTCCGCCACACTGGGGCGTGTCTGCGGAGGAATGCCGGGAAGCAGCTGGAGCCCATCCGGGGTGTGATATAAGGGGCTGCCTCCCTTCATTCAGTAGCGGAAGTCGGGTGGAAGAAGGATGGAGCTGGAGAGAGCACTGGAGGCGGCCAGGAGGAAGGCATTTAGAGTGTGAGACCTGGACTTTGGGGAATCGGTGCAAGAGGCACTGGGATGTGCACTGAACTGTTTATGTAAATATAGTGTAAATAAACGTGTGTGTTGAGTGCAACAAACAATGTCCGTCTGTCTGTGTCCGGGTCAAGTTCACAACAGTTTTTATTAAAAAAAAAAAAAAAGTATTGATAAATGATCAAAAACTACATCGTTTTGTACTGTCCACTTTAAACACTGCATATAGGTAAACAGTTATTGAATTCCTTGAAATTACAAGGAAATTAATCTTGAATCAAAGAGAGGGCATTAGAACTTGCATTATGTTGAATAATGCTTGCTTCATGCTGTAACAAAGACTTGATCATAACACAGCAGCTCTCTCTTTACCCCTTCAAAATGTCTGTTAACTCACAACACTCAACAAACTGAATATGTGATTGTTGTGGAAAGAAGTGTAATAATGAGGCTGGAAGGTTCAAATACTTTTCCAGCTATGTAAGCTTTTTAGTGTCTGAGTGACTGTAATTATACTGTCTCATTCTAAGCATAACTTCCAGGACTTTTCAATACTACAGAGCAAACCCATTTAACACTTAACTAAAATTTTGCATGTAGATTTAAACCACAGTACAAATGATTTCTTTTTACCTTTCATTTGTGGATTATTTTATGTTTCAAATAAAATATATAATTTGTACTATTAGTAAGTTGAAATTAATGATCTGGAAAAAATGCATTTCAAAAATGTATTTGAGTAAAAGACATTTTCTTTGATTTTTAGCAAACTACATTTTTATAAAGATGAAAGTTATTGCATTTATAAACTTCTCTAAAAACAACAGCTATTAAGCCATCATATATACACTCTGACAAAATTATTAGGCACACTATACTATTACTAGGTTGGAACTTCTTTTGCTCTCAAAACAGTCTCAGTTGTTCATGGCATCAATTCCACAAGATGCTGGAAACATTCCTTTGAAATTGTGGTCTATGCTGAAATGACTGCATCACATTTCTGCAGATTTGTCAGCTGCACATTCATGCTGCGAATCTCCAACACTACCACATTCTGAAGGTCTTCAATGGTCTATCTGGGATTAGATATTTATGAAACCAGTCTGACTTGACTTTTTCTCTGTGACATGGTGCATTACCATGCTAGAAGTGGCCCTTAGAAGACTGGTAAACTGTGACCATGAATGGATGCACATGGTCAGCAACAATAATTAAATATGCTGTAGCATACAAGTGACAATGTATTTGTACAGTGGCATTTCAACCCCACTGAAAGTCAACATACCTTTCTGTGTGACAAAAGATTTTTTACACATATTTGCTGGTGGCAGCACCATGCTAAGGGGATGCCTTTCGTGTGTCAGGGTTCTAGACAAAGTATTGATGTGAAGGGCTTGAATGCTTACGCAAACACTAACTTCTGAGATTTTGCTCTTCAGTTAAATATCTATAGAAAATGGTTATAGTTGACTTTGGAAGTGTATTGCTACAGCATAGGAGTTCACATTAAAAATACTGAATAAATAAATATGTGTATAAACCTTTTGTCATGAAGAAAATTGTGATGTCTTTCAAGAGGACTGAATACTTTTACATGCCACTGTAAAAACAGGCCCAAAGTGCATCAAAAAACATTCCTCACATCATTACAACACAACATCTAGTCAGGACTGTTGACACAAGGCAGGTTGGTTGCATGGATTCATGCTTTTGATACCAAATTCTGACCCTGCCATCTCTGTAACTTAGCAGAAATCGGGATTCATCATGTTTTTCCACTCTTCAGTTTTCCAGTTTTGGTGACTCTGTGACCACTGGAGCCTCAGGTTTTGGTTCTTGGCTATCAGAAGTGAAGCCTGCTGTTGTAGGCCATCTGCCTTAAGAGGTGTGCATTCCAAGATGTTTTTTCTGCTCACCACAGTTGTAAAGAGTGCATATTCGAGTTACCCTAGCCTTACTTCCAACTCAGATTAGTCTGGCCATTTTCCTCTGACCTATCTTATCAAAAATGCTTTTCCAACTGCATAACTGACACTCACTGTGCATGAAAACACCAGAAAAATCAGTAGTTACAAAAATATTCAAATCAGCCCGTCTGGCACCAATAATCATGCCTTGGTTGAAATCACATTATTTCCACATTCTAGTTTTTGATGTGAACATTAACGGTTCTTGATCTGTATCTGCCTAGTTGTATGCATTGCACTGCTGCCACACAATTTACTGATTAGACAATTGCATGGTGTACTGGTATTCCTAATCAACTGTTCAGTCAGTGTACACAAATGAAATACTTATTTTTCTTTGTAAATGCCCGTACTTCATAACATAATTTCTATATTTACAGTAACATTTACAATTCACAAGTTTGTCACGCCATGAGAGCAGACTTTAGGCTTCAAGCAGGTAAAGATGGGGAAGGATAATGGTAAAACATAATCATTAAACAGTATCTGTGTTGCCTGCCCTAGATAGGAAGAGGCATTTTCAGCCAAATACAACATCATGCACCAAAGCCCCACACCATCACCTATATAAACCTAGAAGCCACTGAAAGTCAGCATTCACTGCGGATCCTGATTTTGTAGAGGACAGAGCAGCCCATTTAAAGTCAACACAACCATATGACTGAAGGCACTGGTCCTTCAATTTATTATTATTTTTTTCTGTCAAAGAATGACATGTTGATTTTATTGGATTACGTTATATTAGATTTGTGTTATGTTATGTTCTAGTTAACCAAAGTGATTTTTAAGTCAAAGGTATTCTTCACTAATAGGGCATATATCTATACTAATAAAAGGCAAAGCCCTCACTAACTCACTCACTGACTGACTGACTGACTGACTGACTCATCACTAATTCTCCAACTTCCCGTGTAGGTGGAAGGCTGAAATTTGGCTGTCTCATTCCTTACAGTTTCCTTACAAAAGTTGGGCAGGTTTCATTTCGAAATTCTACACGTAATGGTCATACCTGGAAGGTATTTTTCTCCATTTACTGTAATGGAGATGAGCTTGACCGCCGTGGGGGCGGAGTTTCGTGTGACATCATCACGCCGCCCACGTAATCAAGTGAACTGACTGTCAACGCACTATGTAGAAAACCAGGAAGAGCTCCAAAATACGCTGAACAAAACATGCATTCTATAATTGAGAAGGCAGCGAAACAATAAGAAGCGAGCGAGTGGCATATACTACCATATTCATCATTGCAGCTACTTCGGAAACAAAGCAAGGTA
>JANRMT010029070.1:8623-19847 GCA_026402145.1 Polypterus bichir lapradei | reverse complement strand
CCACCCGCCTTAACTGTCAATCCCCCACAAACACAGTCTCTCGGAATTTGCATAAGCACACCCCTTCACCTGCAATTTTAACTTAGTTACAAAGTGATCAAAACTCTCGTTTATATCCTGCGTCCTCTCATTAAACTTGTATCCCGCATTACCCATGGGCACAAAAAGCACCAGCGGCAGCCTGTCTATTAAGTTAATTTAAAGTTTAGGTTTATACCTCGTTTTGTTTCCGAAGTAGCTGTACTGATGAATATGGTAGTATGTCACTCGCTCGCTTCTTAATGTTTCGCTGCCTTCTCAATTATATAATGCATGTTTTGTTCAGCGTATTTTGGAGCTCTTCCTGGTTTTCTACATAGTGCGTTGACAGTCAGTTCACGTGATTACGTGGGAGGCGTAATGATGTCACACGAAACTCCGCCCCCACGGCGGTCAAGCTCAACTCCATTACAGTAAATGGAGAAAAATACCTTCCAGTTATGACCATTACGCGTAGAATTTCGAAATGAAACCTGCCCAACTTTTGTAAGGAAGCTGTAAGGAATAAGCCTGCCAAATTTCAGCCTTCTACCTACACGGGAAATTGGAGAATTAGTGATGAGTCAGTCAGTGAGTGAGTGAGTGAGTGAGTGAGTGAGTGAGTGAGGGCTTTGCCGTTTATTAGTATAGATAGATAGAGAGAGAGAGAGAGATGACAACAACACTCATATCAATGACAAAACAATTACATTAACAATCATGTTACGTTATTTTTAAAATATTTCCTTTTCTTTTTCATAACTTCTTTAACACACTACTTCTCCGCTGCGAAGCGCGGGTATTCTGCTAGTATAATATAAAATATGGTTTCTATATTTTGAATAGAATATAAGTTCTTTTGCACTGATTTATGTGGAAATCATTTTTTAACACTACCCACAATACAAAGTTTGTTAAACCTGCTCACATTGTGCGTAACTTTGTTCCTCTTCTCTGACTTCAAGACGCACACTCCAACTGCACTTAATGTTAGTCTGCAGCCCTGAGACGTACAGCAGAGATAAACCTTAAACCGGTAAGTCAGTTATGTTACCGTAATTACGAACTAAGGCCAGGTCAGCATGGGTTCATCGCCATCTCAAAGCACACTGCAACTGACCCAATGAGTTCAGGACTTTGACTTGGCCATTGTAGGACATTGACCTGTTTATCTGTGAGCCTTTGCAAAGTTGCTTTGGCCTTGTGTTTAGGGTCACTGACCTGTTGAAAGTTAACTTTCATCTAAGCATTAACATTTTCAGGTGACAGGGATAGGTTCTTCTTGCATTTTACGTCACCCATTTTAATTTTTGCTTCAACAAGATGCCCAATTTTCCATGAAAAGTGGCCCAAAACTACAATGCTACCATCAGCAGTATTACATTTGTTCCTTACGCATCTCTTTGAACTAAATCAATATGAATTTGATACAGTGGCCTAACTCTAGGCAGTGCAGGTTAGTCAATTGCACCTGGAGCCATGTGGTCATTTTTCATTTGGGTTTATTTTAATATTACATGATAGGGCATAGTTTATTTTTTTGTAGTTATGCTAATATATACTGTATGTAAATAGCCAAAGCAACATAAAAAGGGCCAAAATACTAGCAATCCCAGTGCCATTGCTGTTTGAGGATCCTGAGTCTGAATTACTGTCTTGTCACCATCAGTGTATGCTCTCCATGAATCTGAATTCATGTTTGTCCAAGTACTTTGCTTCCCACCCACATCTCAGATGTATTTTTGTCACACTGACTGACGTTTCTAAACTGACTGAGCGTGACAATTTGTGGCTGTGATATGTGCTGCATTACTGATGTTAAGTGGATTCTTGTAGTACATACCTATTATTAATTACAGCATGTGGCTGTCGAAAGCACTCCCTCCTGAACACATCTTCCTGCTCCTTGGCATAGTCCACTATATAAAGACACAAAACAAGATTCCTTCATGTTATTTTATAGTCGCCTTTAAAACACAAATATTCATCCAAATATCAAGTTCGAAAATTGTGGATGCCCAGAGGATATCCCAGACATATGAAGATGAGGCTATAACTAAACAGAATTTAAAAGTTTTAATTTTGTTTTTAAATTATCAAAATATTAAATCTCCTGATGTTATCAATTGGTGGAAAAGTATTTTAACAAACTCTTCCTTTTTTAATATTTTAAATTACAAATCTAAAATGGCAACTTCATAATTTGAGAGCAGAGTAGACTTTAGACATCTGCTAAATAAATAAAGTATTACCAAAAAAAAAAGAATGGTGTGACCAAAAAAAAAGACATTTCAAAACATAACGGCATAATAAAATGCTATAGATAACGTTGTGACATACTGGAAAGTAAAATGCACTTTCATACAGTTTTTGGAAATATTATAGTGGTTGTCCGGAATTCCCAGCTGAGGGGAGAAACCTTTTCAAATTCTTCACATATTAAGGCTGGCCTAACCTTTCTTTTGGCTGTGTGGAGTAAAGACGTAATAGAGATGAAAAAGGGTTGGGCTCCCTAAAGGAATGCTTTATTTAATGAATTTGCAGGTGAAGGGGATGGTGGGTGCAATTCTGTAGCATCACCCTGGCAATGATCGGAACACCATGTAGCATGGTGCCTGGGCTGACTAAGGCAAAAAGAAAGTAATAGACCAGGGGCCTCATGCATAACGCAGTGCGTAGAATTCACATTATAACATGGCGTAAGCACAAAAGCGGAAATGTGCGTATGCACAAAAAAATCCAGATGCGTAAATCTGTGTGTTCGTCCAATTCCACGTTCTTCCGCTACATAAATCCAGGTCAATGTGAAAAGAAATGCACGTGCACACGCCTGCTGTCCCACCCCGTCTCCTCCCAGAATTACACCTTTTTGAATATGCAAATCAATATAAATAGCCCTAAAGCTCAGCATTCTGTGAAAAGGCAATGGCAAATGCACGGGGGAAAATAGAAGTTCAGCGAATACCAAATGGAGGCAAAGAAAAATGTACTATTTGTTGGCTTAAACAGTGGTATAAACAACAAAAGGAAGTTGACTGAGTGAAATAGAGTGTCAGAGAAACTCGAAAGCTCAAGTTCACAAAGTCGCACAGTGCCCGAAATAAAAAAAAATTGTCAGATATCAAAGTAGCCATGAAAAGGTGAGTCGTAGCCCACAATCTGAGTGTCATATGAAAGCTTATTAAGGTACAGAGAAAAAAAAATAGGCACACAGTGGGAAAAAAGCACGAAATCTGCACAAAATTTTAATCTCGAAATGTCCACTTTAATCACGTAGTTTATTTTGTTATTAAAGTAGAACATCATAATCTTCATCTTAAAATCGTTTAATTTACTAGTTTCTCAAATCCCATCGTAACTAAGGTAGCATGTTAAATGCTTTGTTTTGTATTTGATCTTCTATGTGCTCTATGTGTGTGAATCACTACGTGCTTCTTAAACGAGCTTTCTCTTCCTCCGACAGGACACAGAATCCATTAAATTTGTGATATTACAGCTCTGAATAATTAAAATACTGAGATGTATACAGGGGGTCCTCAGGTTACGACACAGTTCCGTTCCTACAACAGTGATGTAACCCGAATTTTGGTGTAAGTCGAAA
Organism: Polypterus bichir lapradei; assembly: GCA_026402145.1. NCBI lineage: Eukaryota > Metazoa > Chordata > Cladistia > Polypteriformes > Polypteridae > Polypterus > Polypterus bichir. Next base: position 16,228 of record JANRMT010029070.1, on the reverse strand, counting down.
CACACTCTAGCCTAAGTCACTTACCTATCTTAACACATTTGCAAAATCATAATCTAGAACATAAAAACACAAAATCTCAGCCTGAGAAAAAAGAAAAGGACATAAATATACTGTACTGCACACTGTACTGTAGTAACAGAAAAAATGAGTGTAAAAAAATCCTTACATTTATTCCTTCTCATGTGTCAATTTTTTTAAGTTTTTATGGTAGTGAGTGTTGTAAACTCGAAACGTTGTATGTCGAAACGTTGTAACCCGAGGACCCCCTGTACCTGATATAATTTTCATGATGATAGGAGTTAAAGCATGTTATTAAACATGGTAACACGGTGGTGCAGTGATTGTGCGCGACCTTCGATAAAATACTTTATTATAGCAGTACTGTCTCTTTCAAACGTACTGACCCCCAATTCCTGTCCTTACTTTTCTTTCTCCAAATGCCCAATCACCACACAATCAGCTCTGTAATAGACGCTAAGCCATCTGTAAGCTTAGAACGCCGATTCTTCAAAACTTCTAAGGAACATTGAAATATCTTTGTAGTACATGTTTAATTATTCTATCCTTCCAGTGTCACGGCAGTCACAGCAAGCATACAGCGCGAGGCAGAAACAATCCGTGAACAAAGTGCCAGATCCTTGCTAGAGCAGCAACACTGTGTCCTGACATGTTTAATTATTAACAATATAGGTTATTTAAATAAAGTTAAAGTTTTATCTTTATAATATAATAAACATATTTTGCTGCATTTCATCTTTAAGATGATATCGTCATCTTACGCGCTTTATAAAGTGGCTCAGGTTGTGTAATATTATAACTGCAGTGCAAGTTTACAGTGAGGTGATTGTACAAATAAGTACAAACAGTTCTACAAGGAGCACTTGATGGAGTGATGGAGTACATTTAGAGCTCTTGGGATGAAACTCTTTCTGAACCGAGAGGTCCGTACAGGAAAGGTTTTGAAGCGTTTGCCGTGTGAGAGCGGTTCAATAGACAGCATGGCTGAGGCAGCATGTGCTTGATGCTGTATGCCGATAATTCTTTTTCCGATCAGCTGCTCCAAGTGGTGCAGTGAGAGTAATATGGAAAAAGATGATCCGCTGTGGCAACACCTGACGGGAGCAGTTGAAAGAAAAAGAAGGTGCAGTGAGAGTAACAACACTAAAGCAGCTATGGTATTTGGAATAGTCTGGCCATTCTGTGGACCATTATATTGTTACAGGTTAATTACAAACAGATGCATTAAACTAATAAACAATCTGCAGTTAATTTCAGTGTATTTATAAAGCTGCGTCAGGGATGTGGATCTAAAAAAGAAAGGGTAACCACACTGGAACAGTAGCACTGCTTTGACGCTGGGTGCCGCCAGTCTGTAAAACCGAGCGCAGAACTTGTGTACACCAGGGTATGAGCTACCGTGGAAATTTGCGTGGCTTTACACCAAGTTTAGGTTTTATACATCGTGATTTGAACATGGAAACAGGCTTACACAACATTTTTGTGTGTACGCACCATTTATACAAGAGGCCCCAGGAGATGGAAAGGACAAAACTCATTCTGAATAAACAGGCAGGGGTTTGAAGCAAAAGTGCAAAACACTAAACCAAGCTTGTAGTCGAAATTCATGCAAAAATACACATCCAAATGGATTTATTTTCTAGCCAATGCTGAGGAAAACGATTCCCATAAACCCAAAATCTTGGACACCTAGGACTAGCAGGCCACAATGGAATACCATTTCACCCAAAATGAAATAAATTAAATAAGTAAAATATATAAAAATATATTATGAGACAACCAACTGATATACATCTGGTTATTATGGAGAGTTAGTAGTATGCCTTGAGTTTGATTGTGATTAATTCTGTAGTTTACATAAGTGCTTTAGCGGGTAATTTAATGATAAAATTGGGGGCCAAATCAAGCAAAAGGATATCCAACTTTCTTAAGGGAATCCTTGATAAAGATAAACAGCAAATTTGAAACTGTTATATTACTATTTAATGTTATAATTGCTCTTATAAAATGACTTACTTCACTTTACTTCAGTGAAATATATTTGTTTTGATTTTCATTCAGAATTTTTATACTGTGTATCTGCTCAAGTGATAAGTTTGTGAGCTGTTCACTTAAATTGTTATTCTTATTTTTGTGTTTTATTATTCCCCTCTCTGGAGAAGGGGCGCCTAGTAGGGGAACCACAGTGTACGTCATATCCACACTGACTTGTATCACACTTATGTTATGCACTGATCAAAGGCAGGATGGCATCTATATAATAATTTAATCTGTAGTGCATTTATGTAGCAAAAAATATTGTGTGAGTTGTTTAAAAAAATAAATAAATGCATTGTGTTCTCTAGACAAGGCTTGCACTGTCTCATTATACTACAATGTAATTTTACTTATGATATTTGAGTACTTTTGAAAGCTGATACTTTTTTACTTTTACTTACATATTTTTTAGCTGAAATACTTTTTATCTCAGTGAAAATAAAAATGTGATGAAGTTCCTCAACTTTTACTCAAGTGTCATTTCTGAGGATATCTGGCAACTCAGGAAATGACTAACTGATAGGATTAGGTTCCGCATGTTGGTCTTGATTTGTCATCATGAAAAGAGTCATTCGGAAATAAATAACACTGTCATTAAAAGAGCTATTTGGACAAGTTCCAGCATTAAATAAAAGTGGTATTTTAAAATGAGTTTATTTTGAAATAAAACCTGTGTTGTGGTGTGAAATCGTAAGTTGATAAATATTTTGTATGTCTTTATTTGTAATCTAATATTAGTGTTATATCATTGATAAGAACAACAATGGTTTGATATTTAAGAACCTCATCATCTTTAGGACAGAGTGAGGAATTTTATGACAGGGTCAGGCGAAGTGCCTCAGACAAGTCTGTCAAGTGATTCTCTGCAGGACTCTCTCAGTCAACCCCCCCAGGAAAGCTAATCTATTGAGCTGGCAAGCATCAACTGAACAAATGGTTTGGAGGGCAGGTGTGAAAGGTATTGTGTGCCCCATTGGTCGAAAGTATGGCTGTTTAGGATTGGTTTGAATCAGAGGCTATTCTGCAGCACAACGTCCTATTGGTGTAAAGATTTGGACAAAGAATGTATACATTTGGTTGCTCTACCCTTCCCTCTTTCACACCATCATGATGAAGGAGCATCTCGCACACCATGGACTGAAAAGAAGACCACACTGAGAAGTTCAACCTGGCAGCCATATTGAGACAGTTGTGCGACCTGTTCTGAAGAAAGCTGACTAAAAAATGATGATTTAAATAGGTACATCTTTATATATAACACGTTACCATGGCTGTTCGTTTGTCTGTCCAGGATTTTAAATCACCTGTAGCTCGCAAACCGTTTGAATTATTGGCCTGAAATTTGGTACACATATACTACATGACGTTTACTATCCGCTTTCAGGATGATGATTGACATCCAAGGTTACTCCTCCTTTTATTTTTTGTTTTATTGAAGAATCAACTCTCAGCAGCAGACAGCAGGGCGGCCGTGCAGCGCATGCATACTGTCGCCGTTCTCATCCCTACCACCTTTGCCGTCACTTCCCCTACCTCTTCATATCTTAAATCATTCTTGAGGCAAGTTGAAGACTTAAGCGCCTGCTTAAGTGAAAAATTAAAGAAAATGTACTAAGTAATTGCAACACAAACACTACCTTAATCAGTTTTAATGCAAAGAGGTGCCGACAAAAGAAAAGAAGCAGCAGGCTGCTAGGGTAGAGAAAACAAGAGCTGCTCAGGAAGCAGCAAGTGCATCAACCACTGAGCAAACGGATACTAAACGTACAGAAAAAGAGGATGAAAACTATGAAGCCAAGTGTATTCACTGCATGTTATTGTGCAGTGCGCCACTACTAGTTTTAGATCACTAACAAGTCTGTGTGCCGACTGAAACTGCACATTAGCATTTATCAGGTTGTATGGTCGCCAATATTCAAATGTACAGTACTTTGCTCATTGTTATTATTTTACAAATAATCGGTAACACATTATTTAAGTTGTAACTTTACTTTTGCTTGTCCTTTACTCTAGTTAATTATCTGAGATTATAGATGTAGAAGGGAAGGTGGGGAGAAGTTATAAAGTACAGTACCTTTAAAACAATGGCAGGCCTATGCGATCTGAGGCATTCTGATAAAGGCTACACATTAAAGAATACAAAAGGACCTGCAATAATTAAATGAAAGATAACTATATTGAAAAGCCAAAATCAAATGATGAGATTGTATTTAATAATAACTAGATGTGCTAATTTCACAGTTAAATGATTCATTTATATATAGCTAAAAGTTTCATGTGATAATTTATTTCATAATCCTATTTCATTTTGGTACAAACGGTATTCCAAAAACTACCATCCAAAGCTTACAAAGTGGCAGCAACAGTGATAAATAAAATGGTGGCATCATAAAAAATAAAATGATGAAAAAATGTATGATACTAGGGGGTTTCGCCCCCTGCTTGCTTCGCTCGCCAACCCCTGTGTTTAGTTAATCGGATATACAATTTTAATTTTTTTTTTCTTTGGAATTGTTTCAATTTCATTATTTGCACTTTTACTTAAAAGCTTCATTAAAAACAATATTTTTTAGAGACACATTGTGACAACGCAACGTATAACTGCCCGTGAGTGAATATTGTTTCTGTTTCTCTAATAAATAACCCGACTTCTTCTAATGTTTGTCCCTGTGATTTATTGATTGTCATAGCAAAAGCTATTCTCACAGTAAACTGTAAAAATGTTAATACAAATGGCATATCACAATCTCCTTTGGTGTGTAATGTTATTCCTGGAATATATACATTACCTTTCTTTTTGCTCGTTAAAATTTGCATCACTTCTCCGTGATCATCAATATACACCTGACCGAATTGTATATTCTTTGAAATTCAACTTGTCGTTGCTTTAACTGTTCCGGGACCACAGATTCTCATAGCGTATGGTCTATTATTGTGTAAATCCACGTTTTGTGCATTGAATGATGCAAAGGCGAAAAGACTTTGTTGTCTACTCTTTGCCTTTTATTTCTGACCTTGATTTGTCCTGCTCTTTTTTCAATTACACCTGGTTCTGATGATTAATCACCTTTTGTTTTGCGGTAATGCGATCTTTTCTATCTTTGCTTTGATACTGTAGCGACTGACATGATAAAGTGTCACAAAAGTTTTACTTGAACAATCGCTGACTTCGTAACCCCAAACACAACTTTCTAGCACCCTCTCTAATCCCTCATCCACCACGTCTCGCCCCCTCCTTACTGCATCAATCAATACCCCGCTATCAGTCTTCCGTGCTGTACTCCACCCTCCCTCAATCGGACTGAACAGCCACTTAAAACCAAAAAAGCCTCAACCTGGCCGGGACGCTGCAATACTTTCTAATTTTACTCCTTTCATATTCTGTACCTTTCTCTGCATGTGTATCGTGCCATCGTTTGTTTAAGCCTTTTGAATTCCACTACTTTCATAATCTCTTATCTGCCATTTTTTCTCTCCAATGCCTTTGGGTGTCTATTCTCCGTATTGTCCTTATACGCTTTATATGTGTTGAGAGCACATGATCTGTGTGCACTATGTGCTTTTACTGCGACTGACTGTTTTTTGATGGGTGTGCTCTTATATGAGATCTTTTGTAAGTAGGGCATGTCTTTCAAGAAACTCATGTTCCACGTCCCCGCGAGATGGCCCTGGGACAAACTCTTGGCACCAAGTCTCATGTTTACGGTCTCCGCGAGACGCTACGTGGCAAGTCTCTTTTGTCTTGCGGGTCTTTTAAATGTTTAATGAGTACTTCCGGGAAGATCTCGTATCGTCGCCTTGCTTTTGCTTTCTTTTTATATTAGAGAGATTTAAATTAAGGATAAAAAAATAAAGACTACCATAATACAGTATTCAAAACCGCTAATTCAAAACACAGGACGACTATAGTGTGCTTTTTATACCAGATGAGGAATAGTGGTCATCTTGTAAGTCAGTGACATCAGAGCTATAGAGATGAGTGCCACTCCTGATGTCCCCTGTGACTGTCCCTTAGCCCCCCTTCTGACAACAGTTGTTCTTTTCATCGCTGTTGCTCTTGTTAGATTCTGATCTCATATTGCTGAAAAACTGAAATCTGTGCTAAATGTGTAAAACCTAAATTCTAACTACAGGGTCACGGGGGTCTGCTGGAGCCAATCCCAGCCAACACAGGGCGCAAGTCAGTAAACAAACCTCGGGCAGTTCCTGTAGTATCACCAAAGTGAATTTACATGGAAATCCTGTTGGGACCATTCTAGGCTGATTTATTTTTTAATGTTAAGAAGGGGATGTCACCTCATCACCATTTTGTTTTTACTTCTATGTAAATGGACATTTGGTGATGAGGTCAAAAATTCAATTCTAATTCTATGATGTTCAAAATGGTGAGAAAAGCTGCATGGTACAGTATCTCAATGCATGTGTCCGTGTGAGTGTTGCACCATGTTTGTCTTGCTGTTACAGGATCCAGGCCTGTTATTTCTGGTCCAGTTATCTCCATTATTGTTAAGCAATAACCTCCTCGACACATTTTGTATCCTGATTACCAGGGCCACTGTCTCTAAGGGAGTGTCTTTGGGGGTCGTGATCTCTAACCAATTCGACGCAGTTAAAAGTCGCTCAGAAATGTCACGTCTTTATCTGAGCTGATGTTTTCCTAAACAAACCCTTTCAGGTTGAACTTTTGTATTTCAGTCCTTGAGTCTCTGTTTTTTTTACCCTTGCTTGTTCTTTGACTATGGCTTTAGTTTAAACTTTCTTGAATCGGCTGATGATTGTTAGTCCTTCAGGTTTTAACCCTTTCTTTTCGGTATTTTTAACTCCATCTCTTCTCTTGGTCACAAATTTAAAACCCTTGCTAGTTTTCCTAGCAGAACACAATCGAGTTGGAGGGGTTACCTCTGGGACGTCTGAGCCGCACAATATACTAAATATTAATTGACATGTGCTTCTCTTTGGAGTTTTGGATGTTGTAATATGCCAACATAAATCAAAGACTGGAGTTTCAAGCATAGTAATACACTAACACTAATCGATGAATGGTTCCCCTTTGAGTATCGTGTACCACAACACACTAATATTAATCAATAATATTAATAGATCCCCTTAGATTATTAAGTGCCACAATGCATGAAAATTAATCAACAAAAATTTTACCTTAGAGTTTCACGAGCTACAGTACAGTAAAATTAATCAATGAGCAGTTCTTCCTGGAGTTTCAAGTGCCACAATACAATAACATTAGTCGCTAGGCAGTTCCTCTTGGCGTTTCAAGTGCCATGATACACTAATATTAATCAACAAGTGCTTCCCCTTGGGAGCTTTGAGTACCACGATACACTGCTGATATGTGTGGACACTTTTTCTATGGTGTCGTTTCTTGTGACTGAAGACAGAGAGATATAATTAAAGTTAGTACAAATCTTTTATTGATACACACCAGGCAAAGGTTAAATGACAGAGAAGCACAGTCCTAGGACACCGCCCTTCATCTGCACTGAGTGGTCGGTGTTCCAGATTTTTTATAGGGTTTCTTGTCTTATGACTTTA
>JANRMT010029055.1:0-15721 GCA_026402145.1 Polypterus bichir lapradei | reverse complement strand
AGGGTGTCCTATCTTTTTCCTCAGTTAGAATAGGCATTTTTGTAGAATGACATTTACAGAAGATCTTGAAAAGACTTTTCTTCAGTTTTCTTTGTTTAGTTGGATTACTTTAATCTCTCTGTATTGTTGAAACGGAGATGAAATAACCATTTATTAAAAATGTTACAAAAAACCACATGCTTTCAAAGGGTGTCCTAATGTTTTCACATGACTGTATATATATATATATCAGATGAAGGAATTATGTTGTGAGCATAAATCACAACAAAATGAACTTGAAAAATTCAAATGTCTTTGCTGAAAGTGCTGGAATTAGCTACTAAATACGGCAAAGGTGGTAAAAGAGAAGTTATTGAATACCCAAAAGTGCCATGTAAACTTTTCCTGTTTTGAAGTAAAACTAAAAAAGCTTTACTATTTTTACTGTCAGTAGTGCTTTAGTGAAACCAGATACTTTATAAAGGTAAGGAAAACCTATTTCAGATTACAAATGGGTCTCAGGTTATGTCATTTCTACAGAGATGAATAAATGCATAAAACCCCAAATGTTTAATTTTTCAACTGAATTTCAATTAAGTTAAATCCAACAACTTACATTGTTTTATTTTTGAAAAAGCAAACTAATTTAGAGTAGTAAAGCTCCTCTGTTTTCAACTGCCCCTAGTTGAACACTTTGTTAATGAACAGATATTGCTGTTTTCCGTTTAGTTTAATCAATTTCAAACTACTCTTTTTCCACTCTGTTTAAACATTTCCTTGTCTTTATCCGTAATCCTTATGTAAATGGTAATGTGTAAAGTTTGGATTTACATTTTACCTGAGAAGTTGTCACAGTGCTCAAAGACTAAACTCAGTAAATAGCACTAAACACAAATGACCTGAACTGAACTGAATAAAGCATTATACATTTTTGCTTATATTGTAGCCCATGACTTAAATATGAAACCAGGTTACAAATGTTACCAGAAACATTGGCAAATACATATAGTGAAGGAAGTATATGCTGTACACAAATTACAACACAAATAGTTTCAATATTCAAAAGCATTTTACAAACAAAATAATTTTATAGAATATAACCATACAATCCGAGTGATTAAAAACTTTCCTTGTCATGGTAAAATTTCAGGAACCCTTGAAATGATAAAATAAGGTCCTGGAAAGAGGAAAACAATCCATACCAGAAAAAAATATGTGAACATATTCTAATTTTGCAAAACCCAATTTTACAAAAAACAGTTATGAATAATACAAAGCAAAACTTTACAAATAAAAAAAAATATTTGTGCCTCTTGGAAAAACATTTCTCTGTCTAATTGCATGAAATTGTTAACTTTCACAACAAAAACCCTCTGCACTACACAAAAACAAACCAAAGTTTCTACTCACCATTATGTTATTGGACAGCACAATGACAAAGCCAAGGGACTCACCTGTGCTATGTGGAAACAAAGCCTGTCTGATAGGAAAAAATAGGATATCCAACAACAATTTATTGCTTTTATAGCCCATAGTTACACAAGGAATGCCTCAATGGCCTTTAACAATTCTTGTTTTTTGGCAGCCCCCCCAGGCTTGACTCCCTAAAAAAGAAAATATTGGAGGGAAAAAACTGGAATAAATTCAAAAAGAAACTCCATTACAGGTAGGATGTGCATGCAATGGGTGTCAAAAAATGGGGTAAATACAATACACAAAACATAACACAAGTAATCCTCTTCCAAGAGCTAGACAGCCAGTCGATCATTGCCACCACAATGCAATAGTACACACTACTTTGTTCTTGTACAGCACACCTCACCAACTGCAGACCCAGAGCACTGTGACAACTCTCAAGGCAAAATGGAAGAATAGAGAATTCAGAATGATCACATATGACTGTTGATGATTCCAGTGTTCATTTATCTGAGATTAATTTTCCATGGCAGGCAAATAACTTGGCAGTAGATCAGTGGTACCATGAGGATACTGAAAAGAGAAACATAATAGGGCAGGGTCAGCAACAGTTAATAAATATTATATTACTTATGTTTTAGTAGTAATAACTAACCACAGAGGTGCAGTATACACAGTTAATCAGCAGCTCTACTCAGGGTATACTAAACTGAAGTAGTGAATCTTCAGCCAGGATTTGAAAGCTGAGACCGAAGGGGCATCTCTTATAGTAGCAGGCAGACCATTCCACAGTTTAGGGGCTCTGTGACTAAAAGCACAACCTGCCATTGTTATTTTGTTAACCCTTGAGGATCATAAGCAGACTGGCATCTTTAGATCATAATGTGTACACAGGCTTGTAAGTAATGATAAGTTCAGATAAGTAAGTAGGGTCTTGGCCATTTAAAGCTTTATATGTTAAAAGGAGGATTATGAAATCTGTTCTAAACTTAACTAGGAGCCAGTGTAAGAAGTTATGTTTTCATATGTTCTTCATGTTGTAATAATTCTAGCTGCATCTTCCTGAATAAACTGAAAGCTGTATAAAGAATGATTTGAGTAGCCAGCAAACACTGCATTGCAGTAGTCAATCCTACTAGAAATAAATGCATGAATTAATTTTTTAGTAACCTGCATATTTAGAAAAAAAACCTTATTTTTCTAACATTTTTAAGATGGAAAAAACTTGTTTTGGATAATTTTGTATTGTGTACTTTAAACAAAATGCTAATGTGAAAGAGAATGCCTAGATAACAGGCTCATTCAGTAAAACTAACAATGATACCAGCTTACCAAGTTACAAAATGACAAGATATTGTTGCTATCAGCATCATTCAATTAAAATTTCTGGTTAATCGGTGTTGAAAGAAAAGTAGTTCTCATCTATCCACTCTGACTCACTAACACATCTACAGTTATTAATGACAACATTGGAGAAATATCATTTGGTCTAAAAAGAAAGGTATAACTGGGTGTCATCTGCATATGATTGAAAATTAACATTATGTTGTCTAATGATACTTCCCAATGGAAGCAGGTAAAATAAAAACAGTAAATGTCCCAGAACTGAGCCCTGCAGGACATCATATTTAACTTCTGTGCATAATGATGGAGTACTGTAGGCACATTTTCTATGTACTGGAATAAATTTGAAAAATAAGAACTAAACTAAACAAGAACAGGGCCTGTGAGCACAATGCCAGTTTCCAGCCTGTGTAGTAAAATAGATGATCAGTGGTGGTCAGTGATGTCAAATGCTGCGCTTAAATCTAACAACATAATCACAGTGGAAGTTTCTTCATTGAGGGATATCAGAATGTACTTTACAACACAGGTTAGTGCCATTTCTGCACTATGACTGTTGTGGAACCCAGACTGGAATTTCTCAAATAAACTGTAATGCGACATCCAATAGGTGAGAAGTTGAGACAGACATTCTAGAGCAGGCAATCAATTGATCTGATTGGGTTATCAACAGGACACAGGAAAGCAAGCTTACCGCAACAGAAACAGCTGTCTTGTTTTAATTGACAGAGGCCTTTCTGTCAAATCAATACATTTGCATATGCTTAATTGGGTGATGGTTAGGTGTGACCAGACAATTTGTTTTGCCAGTGTGGACAATTGATGGGAGCAGCAACAAACTGGCAAGAAAGTCAAAGAACAGCTGACTCCTGTCTTGAGCTTGGTGAAGAAAAGCAAAATCTGGAGCAAAACCCTGTGCCTCAAGCATTAAACAAAATTCATTGTCCATTTTCACTTGCACCTAATTATTGCTTGTGGTATGAATTCAATTTGGCTTATTTTTATAGTGCCGGAGCCAGAGTTTCCGAGCTGTTTCCAGTCTCGCAGAGGGATTATACCAGGAGGATGCAGGCGGCTGTGGTATGAATGCCACCAGCCGGGCCATAAGTGGCAAAATTGTCCTAAGAGAGCTGGGGAGGAAGGGAAGCGTTTGCACAGTGTCTCCCCACGGTTCTCCTATAATTATTTTGCAGGATGGAGTCACGGACCGGTCACAACAAATTCCTCCTGGAGGAAGACGACCCTCGCTGGGCTGGATGCTACGCCCCATGGTGCTTCGCACCAGGGGGGAGTATTGTGGACTATGGCTGGCAGTTTTCCCGGCCAATACCACCAAGCCGTCAGGTGGAGCCCTCCCTGCAATGTGGAGATGCCCCGGATGCCAGCAGGGCATCATGGACCTTGGAGTTTTCCTTCACAGCCCTGCTGGATACCATGGGGGCCACCAGAGGATGCTGGAGGGAGGTTCAAGGATTTGTATTCTCCATATAGCCCCGAAGTACTTCCCTGTCACAAGGACGGAAGAAATAAAGTACTTCCGAAATGAAGAAAAAGAGGAGTTTTCACCTGACCCAGAAGTGCTGGGTAATCACATGGACTGAGGGATCAGAAGCACTTCCGGGTCAAGGACTATAACTATGACTAGTTGGAGGATTTGATTATTGATTTATTATTGTGTTTATTGTTTATGAGCATAGTGGAGTGGAGGGTGCTTTGTGCACTTTATTGTCCAAATAAAATTAATTATTGGACTTTTATTTGGTGTCTGGCGTCTGATCTGTGGGTATCTGCCACAACACATACACACAGACCCTAACCACAAAAGTGCTGTATGAATGAAATATACACTATATGTTATTCTGTAGCACTTTAACCCACACAAGTTGCTATATGAATAACATATGCATTGTCCATCATTCCCTACTTAGAGACTTACTTATAATAGGCACGAACAATGCACAATGTCTTAGATATATCTCAGACCTAAGAATTTATTCAAACATACAAAGGCTCAATGTCCTTGGTTATAGGCTATTTATCAACTACTGTCGCCTTACTTTAATGCACTGTTCACTACTGGATGAGCTCTGGTCCTCAGCCCAATAAAACCTCACAGTTTGGATCATATGGCAGTTCCTTGCTGGTCCAGGTACCCTAAGTATTTACCTTATTACTTCAATCATTCTAGATAAAAAAAAACAAAGTATAGAAGACTAAAAGCAACTTTGTACTTATTAAAGAACAATAATACCAGTAGAAAAAAAACATAAAAGAATGTAGATAGCAAAGTCTGGATATTACATAGTCTTTAGAACATGCTTACAAAAAGTTAGAGATGTCAGTGATGAATGTCCTAGGGTGACTTTTGATCTAGCAGTCACAAGTCTCTCGCCCTCTCATGATGTCGCTTTTTGGTTGTCGCGGTTTCTTCTTCTGATGTTGCCCTGCTCTTTGACCCACAGACAAGCTATATTTATTTTAAAATTCCACATGGGATTCAGGAACATGTGATGTTACACATATTTGATTGACTGGCTGTCAATATGATAAATTACTTCACTTAAAGTCTTTGATATTTTAAGTATGTTCTGCGTTTCTTCCTTTCCCAAGCTGTAAACCAACTTGACAATTCCTAATCCCAGGAGTGCCCATCTGTTCGCAGGTTATAAAGTAATCAATACAGCCTGAGGCATCACCCTGGTCTTCTACATTGTTTGCACAAATGTTTTAAAAGTGAGGTACAATTAAGGAAGACGAGATGCTTTGATGTTAATGATCTCCTTATGTGTTAAGTTCACCCTGTCCATCATGAGCAAAATATTTGTTTTAAGGTAATACAATTCAAGAAGAGAAGGCACTTGTAAGATTAAATTCATTTTTGCTTGTCTGTGTCTAAAACGAAATACAACATAACATTTTTAAATCCACAATACTACAACCAGGCTGACACAAATGGACTCAGATGGAAAGCTATACACATTTGTCTATGTCAGTAAAACACTATCTCTAGAATAGCAGAGATAATGACATAGAGAGAGACTAATGCCAGCCTCTACCATTTTCAACTTTCCTTACATGGCAGCTCCTGAACATAGGTCTCAGGTGCCAATATTTAATAAACCATTATTTCTGACCCCTCCAGGAATGGCATGCTGAATATTAAAACTACAAAACTTCCATCCATCCATCCATCCTCTTCCGCTTATCCGAGGTCGGGTCGCGGGGGCAGCAGCTTAAGCAGAGAGGCCCAGACTTCCCTCTCCCCGGCCACTTCTTCCAGCTCTTCAGGGAGAATCCCAAGGCGTTCCCAGGCCAGCCGGGAGACATAGTCCCTCCAGCGTGTCCTGGGTCTTCCCCGGGGCCTCCTCCCGGTTGGACGTGCCCGGAACACCTCACCAGGGAGGCGTCCAGGAGGCATCCTGATCAGATGCCGAGCCACCTCATCTGACTCCTCTCGATGCGGAGGAGCAGCGGCTCTACTCTGAGCCCCTCCCGGATGACTGAGCTTCTCACCCTATCTTTAAGGGAAAGCCCAGACACCTTGCGGAGGAAACTCATTTCAGCCGCTTGTATTCGCGATCTCGTTCTTTCGGTCACTACCCATAGCTCATGACCATAGGTGAGGGTAGGAGCGTAGATCGACTGGTAAATTGAGAGCTTTGCCTTACGGCTCAGGAATACTACAAAAAAAAAAAAAAACTACAAAACTTTCATTTCTTTATAGAGAAGCTGTCAAATTTGCCAAGAAATAAGGTTTAAAATTTGAAATTAAAAATAAGTAAATATTGTAATATTGGCTCCAGCAGACCCCCGTGACCCAGTGTTCGGATTCAGCGGGTTGGAAAATGGATGGATGGATGTAATATAATCAAATGCATGTTCTCCCCATGTCTGCGTGGGTTTCCTCCCACAGTCCAAAGACATGCAGGTTAGGTGCATTGGCGATCCTAAATTGTCCCTAGTGTGTGCTCGATGTGTGGGTGTGTGCAGAGGTGGGTAGTAACAAATTATATTTACTCTGTTACATTTAGTTGAGTAACTTTTTTTAAAAATTGTACTTCTAAGAGTAGTTTTATGGCACCATACTTTTTACTTTTACTTGAGTACATTTGTGAAGAAACGCTCTTACTCCTCTACATTGGGCAACACTCGACTCATTACTTTTTTCCATTTATACATTACACTATATTTTTTGGATCTGCTGCATGACTGTTTTACCAATCAGACGTAGCAACAATAATCACATGACTCCATTTCACCAATCAGATGTAGCCATGCAGTCACATGACCACACACAAACTTCCTATGTCTGCGAGAGACTTTTTAGTCATGCGGGGCGCCTTTTCACTGCTAAACGGTCACAGTTTCACTACAAGAACCTTGAGAAGCTTAACCATCACTTCACTTAGTGAAAAACAAGCATGTTTTAACCAAACATGCACAAACAATCATGGTAAAGTGAGACTTCTTATACATGCACAAGTTGCCTTGTTCTGTTATTTTCTATCAGCTGTGCTATTTGGAGGGCAAGTGTGCGACAATGCTGGTCCCCTACAGACTCCCTCTTCCCACATGGCAGTCTGCTGAACCTCCATCGTCGATAGTTATGACCGAGATGAGCTGACATATGAGGATAATTCACTGATGAGGCCAGAGGATGGTGGAAAAAGTGCTGAAGTGCTTTTATTAAAAAAACAGTCAAAACAAAAGTAAAATCAAGGCAAGCGTCAATGGTGCAGTGTTCTAAAAAAACAGTATATATATAAACTAGCAAAATACCCACGCTTCGCAGCGGAGAAGTAGTGTGTTAAAGAAGAAATGAAAAATAAAAGGAAACATTTTAAAAAATAATGTAACATGATTGTCAATGTAATTGTTTTGTCACTGTTATGAGTGTTGCTGTAATATATACATACACTGTGTGCACAATTATTAGGCAAGTGAGTATTTTGACCATATCATCATTTTTATGTGTATATTCCAACTCCAAGCTGTATTAACTTGAATGCTTATTGGATTTAAGCACGTCAGGTGATGTGTATTTGTCTAATGAGGGAGGGTGTGGCCTAAGGAGATCAACACCCTATATCAAGGTGTCCAGAATTATTAGGCAGCTAGTTTTCCTCAGGCAAAATGGGCCAAAAAAGAGATTTAACTGACTCTGAAAAGTCAAAAATTGTAAAAAAGTCTTTCAGAGGGATGCAGCACTTTTGGAATTGCTAAGATATTGGTGTGTGATCACAGAACCATCAAACATTTTGTTGCAAATAGTCAACAGGGTCGCAAGAAACGTGTTGAGAACAAAAGACGCAAATTAGCTGCCAAAGATTTGAGAAGAATCAAACGTGAAGCTACCAGGAACCCATTATCCTCCAGTACTTTCATATTCCAGAGCTGCAACCTACCTGGAGTGCCCAGAAGTACAAGGTGTTCAGTGCTCAAAGACATGGCCAAGGTAAGGAGGGCTGAAACCCAACCACCACTGAACAAGAAACATAAGTTGAAACGTCAAAACTGGGCCAAGAAATATCTGAAGACAGATTTTTTTCAAAGGTTTTATGAACCGATGAGATGAGAGTGACTCTTGATGGACCAGATGGATGGACCTGTGGATCAGTAATGGGCACAGAGCTCCACTCCAACGTGGAGGTGGGGTACTGGTATGAGCTGGTATTTTTAAAGATGAGCTAGTTGGACCTTTTTGCATTGAAGATGAATTCAAAATCAACTCCCAAACCTACTGCCAGTTTTTCGAAGACACTTTCTTCAAACAGTGATACAGGAAAAAGACCATGATTTTTATGCAGGCCAATGCTCCATCACTTGCATCGAAGTTCTCCACTGCGTGGCCAGCCAGTAAAGGCCTTAAAGATGAAGGAATAATGACATGGCCCCACTTCCTCATCTGACCTAAACCCTATCAAGAACTTGTGGGCACTTCTTAAACTTTAGATTTACGGGGGAGAAAAACAATACACCTCTCTGAAGAGTGTCTGGGAGGCTGTAGTCACTGCTCCACAAAAAGCTGATCGTCAACAGATAAAGAAACTGACAGACTCCATGAATGGAAAGGCTTATGACTGTTATTGGAAAGAAGGGTGGCTATATTGGTCATTGATTGACTGATTTATTTTTTTTGAAATATCAGAGATGTTTATTTGTAAATTTTGAGGTGTTGTTTATTATTCTCACCATAACAGATGAAAATAAACAAGTGAGATGGGAAAATTTTCATTTTTCCTTTAGTTGCATAATAAATCTGCACACTAATAGTTGCCTAATAATTGTGCGCACATATGTATTCCCCTGATGATGTTCACACTCACATTTCCGTTGTGAAACATTCAGGTTTCAGGTTTATTAACATTTTGGATTGACTGATAGCACTGTGTTTGTTCCATATTAAAATGAATCCTCAAAAATACAACTTGCCTAATAATTGTGCACACAGTGTATATATATTATATATATATATGTATAATATATATATATATATACACACACAAACATATATACATATATACATACAGGTACATATCTACATATATACGTATATATATATATATATATAAATATATATACACACAAACATACAGTGGTGTGAAAAACTATTTGCCTCCTTCCTGATTTCTGATTCTTTTGCATGTTTGTCACACAAAATGTTTCTGATCATCAAACACATGTATCCATTAGTCAAATATAACACAAGTAAACACAAAATGCAGTTTTTAAATGATGGTTTTTATTATTTAGGGAGAAAAAAAATCCAAACCTACATGGCCCTGTGTGAAAAAGCAATTGCCCCCTTGTTAAAAAATAACCTAACTGTGGTGTATCACACCTGAGTTCAATTTCCGTAGCCACCCCCAGGCCTGAATACTGCCACACCTGTTTCAATCAAGAAATCAATTAAATAGGAACTGCCTGACACAGAGAAGTAGACCAAAAGCCCCAGAGAGGGAGTGTAGTGAGTGTGTACGCCTGATGAGCCCAGAATTAGGGCGAAACACGTGTCGTGTACTCTTTTGCATTATTTGACAGTAAAAACTATTTCAACCATTCTATGATCTGCTTCTCGCAACTGGTGGACGTTAGCCGACTTGCTGACCAACCACAAGCGTTACCTGGTAGGTAGCCACCCATACAATCGGATTGTGATTCAGACTATGAATGCCTTGAATGTAATTACCCCGATCTACATACTGCCAAATAAACGAACCACACGCCGTGGCGCATCATTAGAGTCTTCGCTGCTGACGCCCAAGGTTCGATTCCCGAGAGGGAGTGCAGTGAGTGTGTATGCCTGATGAGCCCAGAATTAGGGCGAAACACGTGTTGCATACTCTTTGCATTATTTGACAGTAAAACTATTTCTATATATACATACACATATATACACACATACATACTGTATATATCAGCGCTTCCCGATTCATTTTACCCTCGCACCCCTTGTGACGAACGATTCCGATTTCACACCCACTTGGTTTGAGACGAAGTATGAAAAAATATGAGGTTAGCGCAGAAAAACAGATCACCAATTGAAGCTTTATGAATAATGGATACTTTATTCGCCATCAATGATTGTTTTGGTAAAGCCATACTCAGTGTAATCCTAGGCGAGAACACAATACCACGCGGGCTCGATGTAGTGCGCGTCAAGTCGATCTAAAATGCATGGTCAGATTCGAAAAAATATATTTTTTCAAGTTTTATTTGGATATAAGTAGTTTCTATTTAGTCTACAGAAATATCTTTGGTAGGAATGTAAGTTGAATTTAGTCTTTAAATTTCTATGGTGAAGAAAACTTTATGCAATGATGACTAAATTCAACTTACATTCCTACAAAAGATATTTCTGTCGACTAAATAAAAATTACTTATATTTAAAATTTAAATAGAACTTGAACAGATACGATAGTTCATAATACCTACGCAGCACTAAGTGCACGTAAGAGCGGAAGTCATCTGTTTTAACAAGCAGCATATTGCACTGATACGAAATAGCCTGCCCATTTAATTATTTAGGAATGGATAGATAAATGAAGATTTTGTACAAATAATGTTTTTTATTTTTCTTCCTCGATGGATTCTGGCACCCGCAGCAACAACTGCTTGCACCCCAAACGGGGTATATATATTGTAAAAAAGACACAAACAGAGCATAAAGGTTTGGGGTTTTGGCCCCGTATACTGTAAAGAAAATTGTCAAATCCTGTGCAGTCAAGTACAATGAACATAAACATTCAAATTGCGCGACGCCTTCAGAGGCGTCGGCGGCCATTTTTATACAGGAGGAGCCGGAAGTGGAGGAATGCTGGGAAGGAGGCGTGAGGGATGACGGGACTGCTGACGTCAGGGAAGATGGCGGAGGAAGGGCGGAAGTGGACGTAGTGCGGTCAGGTTACGATGGCGGTGTGTCTTTTTTCCTGAAAGAAAGAGCAGAAAGGTTAGTACCCCGCCATTCCCTACCGGCAAACGTCCTTCGAAGTGGTTTCGGATCCGTCCGCGGTCTCCTACTCGCGCATGCGTGACACGACCCCCCCCTCAGCCCAAGACCGTCTGGTCGGGCGGACCTAGCCGAGAGGTCGTGGACGCGAGAGAGAGCATCGGCGTTGGCCTGAAGGCCGCCGCGGCGATAAGTGACCGTGAACTTATAGGGCTGCAAGTCCAGGAACCACCTGGTGACTCGCGGATTCGACTCTTTGTGGAAGGACATCCACTGAAGTGCAGCGTGATCAGTCACCAGAGTGAATTCGCGACCCAACAGGTAGTAGCGGAGATAAGTCACGGCCCACTTAATGGCCAGGGCTTCCCTCTCCACCGCCGCGTACCTGGTCTCTCGGTCCAACAGTTTCCGGCTTAAGTACATTACGGGGTGTTCGACACCATCAACACTTTGGCTCAACACGGCGCCCAGGCCTGTGTCCGAAGCGTCGGTCTGGAGGATAAAGGGCAGCCCAAAATCAGGGGTCCGCAATACGGGTGCCGAAGTAAGGGCCTGTTTCAGGTCACTGAATGCGTGTTCCGCCCTATTGTTCCATACCACGTGCAGGGGAGCCCCTTTCTTTGTTAAGCTAGTCAAGGGTGCTGCCCTCTCGGAGAAACGGGGTACGAACCGGCGGTAGTATCCCGCCAACCCCAAGAAAGCCTGCACCTGTCTCTTGGTATTCGGACGGGGCCATTCCAGGATGTCTTTGATTTTGGAACATTGGGGTCTCACCTGTCCTCGTCCCACAAGATAGCCTAAATACTTGGCCTCCTTTAAGCCAAAAAAACACTTACGGGGGTTAATACGGAGGCCGGCTTTCGCCAGTGTCGCGAGGACAGCAGAGAGCTGCAATAGATGTTCCTCCCAGGTGCCGGAATAGATGACGACGTCATCCAGGTAGGCGGCACTATAGGACTGGTGGGGCTTCAGCACTCTATCCACCAGACGTTGAAAGGTCGCCGGGGCCCCGTGCAGCCCAAATGGGAGGACCTTGTATTGCCAATGTCCACTAGGGGTGCTAAAGGCGGTTTTCTCTTTGGCAGATGCCGTTAAGGGAATTTGCCAGTACCCTTTTGTCATATCAAGAGTAGTCAGATACCAAGCCGCACCCAGCCGCTCGAGCAAGTCGTCAATGCGGGGCATCGGGTAGGCATCGAACTTGGAGACCTGGTTTAGACGTCTAAAGTCATTGCAGAATCTCCAGGAGCCATCCGGCTTGGGAACGAGGACAATCGGGCTGGACCAGGGACTGTGACTCTCCTCGATAATGTCCAAGTCCAGCATTCGTTGTACCTCCAGTTCCACTTCGGCGCGTTTTGCCTCCGGGAGTCTATAGGGCCTCTCCCGGACGACTACTCCGGGTTCCGTGACTATGTCGTGGGCAATCAGCGAGGTCCGGCCTGGCGACTCGCTCACCACTTCGGGGATGGCGTAGATAGCTTGGGTTATCTCTCGCCGCTGTACGGGGGTTAGCTCATCGCCGAGGTTAAGGGCGGTCACGCTAGCGAATAGGGAGAGGGATCTATGAGTGTCGGGAGCCTCGTCCCTGTCCTTCCATGGTTTTAACAGGTTTATGTGATAGATCCTCTCGCTCGGTCGGCGATTCGGTTGTTTAACCAAATAGTCGACGAGCCCCTTTCTTTCCTTAACCTCGTATGGCCCCTGCCAGTGAGCTAGGAGCTTGGAGTGGGAGGTGGGAACGAGTACCATCACTCGGTCCCCCGGGTGGAACTCCCGGAGTACAGAGTTACGGTTGTAACACCGGGCCTGCGCTGCCTGCGCACGAGTCACGTGGTCTTTGAGGAGTGGCCTGATCTTAGTGAGCCTGTCGCGCAGTTGCGCTACATACTCCAATATATTGGAGGAGGGAAGGGCCTCAGCCTCCCAGCCTTCTTTTAGTATGTCCAAAAGTCCCCGGGGCTGTCGCCCATATAATAACTCAAAAGGGGAGAAGCCCGTAGAGGCCTGGGGTACCTCCCGGTAGGCAAAGAGCACAAGGGGCAGGAGCTGGTCCCAGTTCCTGCCGTCTGCGCTGACTACCTTACGAAGCATCTGTTTAAGCGTCTGATTAAAGCGCTCCACCAGGCCGTCCGTTTGGGGGTGGTAGACAGACGTCTTTAGGTGCTTAATTCTCAGTAACTTGGCAACTTCCCTGAACGTATCTGAAGTGAAGGGAGTGCCCTGGTCCGTGAGGACTTCCTTAGGGATCCCCACTCTCGAAAAAAGATTGACTAGTTCCCGTGCGATGTTTTTGGTGGTAGCGGAGCGCAGGGGAACCGCCTCTGGGTATCGGGTTGCATAATCAACCATAACCAGTATATATTTGTGACCACGGTTCGAGGGTTCCAGGGGTCCCACTAAGTCAACCCCTATCCGGTCGAAGGGTACATCTATCAGGGGTATCGGGACGAGAGGAGCTCGGTCCCTCCTAGGAATCTGGCGAATCTGGCAGTCTGGACAGGACTGACAGAAACGCCGGACCTCCTCATTAATCCCGGGCCAGTAAAAGCGGAGCTTGATTCTCTCCAGCGTTTTTTCGGCCCCGAGATGGGCGCCTAGGAGGTGGGCGTGAGCTAGTTCGCAGACCTCCCGCCGGAAGGTGCGCGGCACTAGCAGCAACTTCCGCACCTCACCCTCGTGAGTTGCCACCCGATACAACAGATTATTTTCCAATACAAAGAAGGGCTCACGTGGCATGGAACTTTCAGCTTGTGAGCTGCCCGGGTGAACAATCGCATTTCTGGCAAACCGCAGGGAATCATCATTCCACTGCTCTCTTTTGAATGAGGCGGGCGTGGAGCGAAACTGATACTCCATATTACTCAGGGGATCCAGAGAGGTGTTGGGCGGAGGTGTTCCCTGACTCGTCCCCTCGCCGGAGGGAGGTTCCGGCTCAGAGTCCGTCGCCTGAGACACCTCCCCCATTGTGCCCGCGCCATTATGGTCTGCCTCACTGCATGGCGTGGAGACCGCGGGAAGGGTGCCTTGTCCCTCCATAACCAGACCCAGTGAGGCCCCAGGAGCGGTGCGTGTCTTACCGCTTTTCCTTTGTGACCAGTCTTGTCCCAGGATCACCGGAAAGGGGGGTTCGGGCAACACCGCAACCAACAGTTTGGACAACTCCCCCCTCCAGGAAAGATAACACTCGGCGGAACGGTAAGACCTGGTCTCCCCGTGAACACAAGTGACTCGTAAGTGTTTGTTTAGCCACTGTCGCGGTAAGACATAGCGGCGAGCGACAATGGTTATGTTGCTGCCGGAGTCAAAAAGAGCCACCACTGAGTGCCCGTTTACCAACACCACTCCCGTGTTCGGACTCGCCAAGGGATGCGGCGGAGTACAGTACCTTTCCGCTGAGGCCCAGGTGCAGTCCATCGGCTCCATGGGGGTGTTGAGAGGGCAGGTCGGTAGCAGGTGGCCGGTCTCTCCACACTTGTAGCAGCGCGGAGAGGCCGGCTTTTCTCGGGGTCTGGAAGGCGCTTCCGCAGCGCGTCGAGAGGGCTCGGGGGTGGCCGCCCGTCCCTGCCGGTTCCCGCGAGCTTGCCTTTCTGCCCCCCCGGCTCGGAAGACCGCGAGCTGCCGCTCCAGGACGTCCAGGAGTCCCGGCATGTCGGTGTATGGGTGGCGCCGAACCTGCTGGGCAAGGGAGCTGGGCAGTGCATTGACCAGGCCTTCGCAGGCCACCTGCTCTACGACCTTCCGGGCTTGGGGACCCTCGGGCCGTAGCCATCTCCCCATTTTACCCCAGAACACGAAAGCCTGTGCTCGGGCCGGCTTCTCCGGGTCAAACTGCCAGCTCCGCCATTCGCTTGCCTGCTGGCTCGGCGTAATGCCGTAGCGGGCCAGGATCTCCTGTTTCAGGAGCTTATAGTCCGCGGCTTCCTCCTCAGGGAGGTCATAATAGGCTCGCTGCGCGGGCCCCTTCAGGTAGGGCGCCAGGATGGACGCCCACTCGGACCGCTGCCACTCATTCCGGGTGGCCGTCCTTTCAAAGATTCCTAAATACGATTCGATGTCGTCCGCCTCCGTCATCGGTACTAAGGACGGAGGTTTAGGACGATTCGGGTCGGCCCTTACCCTCTCGGCTTCTGCGAGCTTGGCCTTGGCGGCGTCCAATTCCCGGGTAGTACTGGCCTGTGCTTGCTGCAGGGACTGGATTTGGGCGTTCATACCCTGCAACACGGTATTGAGGTCCTGCCTTTCAGTCATTTTCTTCATGCAGTATCCTGCCGACTACGCCACTGTAAAAAAGACACAAACAGAGCATAAAGGTTTGGGGTTTTGGCCCCGTATACTGTAAAGAAAATTGTCAAATCCTGTGCAGTCAAGTACAATGAACATAAACATTCAAATTGCGTGACGCCTTCAGAGGCGTCGGCGGCCATTTTTATACAGGAGGAGCCGGAAGTGGAGGAATGCTGGGAAGGAGGCTTGAGGGATGACAGGACTGCTGACGTCAGGGAAGATGGCGGAGGAAGGGCGGAAGTGGAC
>JANRMT010029054.1:0-19825 GCA_026402145.1 Polypterus bichir lapradei | reverse complement strand
ACTCCATTTCAGATACTAGATGTGTTTTTGGACTTTGAATTGAATTGGCACAATCCCTTAAAACTGATGATCAATCTCCTGACTTCCTACATTTAGATGTTGGCAGGTCTTGTAATGTCTCAAAAGTCTCTAATACTAAATTAAATGAAAGTGTCTGTCAGCACTGGTACTGAAAATTCCTGACACTATCAAATTCAATTTGTCTCACACCAGGTTAGCTGACTGGTGCTTCTCTGACACCAATGTGCTATGAGGATTCTTTGAGTATATTGTGAAGCCCTGAAATAACATACTCTGTATACATTTTAACCAGAAGGGTAAACTCTTTGCCTGGTTTACATAGCGAGGCTGAGCAGTGCAAAACATGGCCGCCTCACTGAATGGCCAACGGCTTCTGAAAATGCACTTACTATTTAAGCAGTGCAGATGTCTGCTACCTTAGACTGACAGCTCCAGTCTTCATCTTGTAGACAGTTAAGTAATGCTTTGACAGAAACTCTCAGAACCAATGTTGCATCTAAGGTGCAGAATTGTGTGTGGACATACACAGTTCTTTATGCTTTAGTGCACAAAAGTTTTCAGTAGCATGTAAAGTCGCAGGGCAAAAAGTCCACATCTATCATGACTGTCTGATTAATTAGATGGTACCAAAATGGAGCTAGGGTTCTCAAACAGTAAAAGTCTCAAAATGATTCCACAGGATCATAAAAATAGAAGATAAGTCCAAAAGAAGCAGAAATTAGATTTTGTCTAAAAACAATCCTTAAACAGTACATTAAAGTCACAGCCAGATTAAGAAGGACGAGATCCCCTGCACTAGAGACATTTTGATGCTGCACCTACACAAAATACTATGAGTGCACATCAACCTCAAGATCTCAGAGATACACAAAGTTAAGTAAATGACAAGTATAGCGTCTTAGCTTTAAAATGAATGGCAAAAATCTGAAGAACAGAAAAACAAATATGGACTTGCACCCTAAAATTATGAGGGACAAAGTATGCTGTATCAAAGCGTTTATATGTACAAGTACCCATGTCACCATCACAAACCAAGGTTTGAAAGGTCAATTATAGAAAGCTATTGCAAAAAGCTTACAAAAGCAAAAAATATCAAATACTGCATGGGCCATTATTTATATTAACACAGACAAATACTTGCTTTACCAAATTGTTCTTTTCTGGATTTCTATGCAGCAAAGTCCCTGATCAGATCAATAAAATACAATTGACATGACATTCAAATGATTCAGTCTTTCCTGTCCTGCTGTGCCACTGAAGATCACATGAACAACCAATATAGTTTGCTTGCAAATCCAATAGTGTTCATGTACAAAGCTGTGACAAGGTGCATATGTAAAACCAGTATGTTTCATACATGAAACCAATATAGTAGACTCATAAAATCAGCATGGTACCATTCTCACATGTAACTGATCTAGTGCAGGGTTGGTCAAGTCAGTCCTGGTGGGCCACAGTGGCTTCAGGATTTTGTTCCAACCCAGTTTCTTAAGAAGTCAATAATTGCTGATGATTCAGTTATTGACATTTTGATGCTTCATTTTAGTGGTCTCGCTTGTTAAGATTCCCCACCCTTAATTGCTTATTTCAATCTTAAACAGCTGCATTCAGTGTTTTAATGGCTCCTTATTAGCAATAAGATATAAATGACAAAGCAGCCAGCAGCTCTCCACTAGCTTGTTTCCATTTACATCTGTGTGTGTTCATCATGCACTGTTTGATTTAACTCTTTTAGGGCTAATTATTTTTAATTCCTTTTGTTCCATTGCTGAATATTTTTCCAAAATTTTCATTTTCTGAAAAGCTCTCAAAGCAATGGTTTCATGCATAAGTCAACATAAAATACTTATTTATGACAAATGTCACGATGTTTTATGTTCCAGGGGCCCCTACAGAATGTAAATTCATATACTTATTACATTCCTGTTTGTCTCATCACTTATAAGCCGGAAGGCATTTTCTGTAAAAAAACAGCTTGAAGTAGTCGAGTGGCTGGTAAACCGTAGTGTCCACTAGCAGGCTGTGTTGCTTGATGAAGTCCAGTTGCCAGTTTGCATCCCATGGATCTGGCTATCATGGGTGTGTCAGCAACACAAGTGTGTTCAGCATTATTATCAGCTGGGAACTGATCAGCTGATGCAGGTACCTGTCTTTCATTTTTGATTTCCTCATCATTTGCATCAAAATCAGAGATTGTTAAACATCTGTGTAGTCATCCCATGCGAACTTTGCTGTAATCGTGACAGCTGCAGAGCAGCTGGTGACCGATCAACTGATGCAGGTACCTGACTTTTGTTTTCAAGCTCCGGATCACTTGCATCAAAATCAGAGTTCAATATGGCAGAGTTCAGTTCAGCAATAGTGCACAATAAATAAATAAGTAATAAGTACAGAGTATTTTGCTTTGTGCATTCACTTTGCTTTCTCGTCTGATGCTGCTGCCATTTTAGACGTTGTTTACTCTGCGCTACTCACGCACACGCAGGGATTCATTGTCAACGAGTCTAACAGTCCCCCTAATAGTCTACCCAGAACATAACGGTGAGTTTTATCAACGTTTACAGCTTTTAGTGCCTTTTGCCCCTCAACCCTTTATGTCGACAAAAGTCGACATCCGCCCTAAAAGAGTTAATAAAACATTTAACAGAAAAGTGTGACAGACTGAAAATCATACGTTTTTGGCTTCAAATCATTCGGATGATATCCTTGGAAAGGAAAAAATCTACGATATAAGAACCTTACATTGCAGGCTAACAAGCCATAAAATAAAATAAGGTTTAAGGTTCTGATTAAGCACTTGGGTTGAAATGAAAACCTGTAGCCACTGCGGCTCTCCAGGACCGACATTGCCCACCCCTGACCTAATGCATACATAATACCAATTGAGTTCATACAAGAGACCAATGTATTGCCTACATGAAAACAAAATAAGACATGAATGAAAACAAATTTATAGCATACACACATTGCTAGACCAGCACACCAGCAATATATGAATGCAAGCCAATATAGTTCACCCGCAAACCGATAGCATACGAGCGTAAACCAGTGCAGTTTACTCAAAAACCAATAACAAATGCACCTGAACCAATGACATACAAGTGCACATCAATACAATTCCTGTGAAAACCAGTAGTATACATATTCAAACCAATATAGATCACACAGACACAAGCCGATAATATACGGTCACGAACCAATATAGTTCATGTACATGCACAAACCAATGAAGCATGCATGCAAACCAATAGATTTCACAAAAAAGATATAATTCATGACCTGTTTGGCCCTCATATTTGTAGAGTTTATAAATTTATTCTGTGTCTGCTTTGTTTTTTTTCTCTATTCCAAAGATGTGCCTGGTTAGGTTTATAGGCAACACTATATAAGCACAATATGAGAGTATAGCTGTTTGCCTTCCAACCCAGTCAAGTTTGCCTTTTGCCTGATGTTGCCTGAAAAATGTTACAAGCAATTTTGGAAAATGTACGGATAGTTTTGAAAAATGGATGATACATGAAAGAAAACTTCAGTCAATTCATGCACCCAAGTCTCTCAATATTTATTCTAGATGGCCATCAATATAAAAATATCACTGATTTAGATTTTAAAACAAAAAATTAAAATCAAATAAACACTAATCTCAAACAAAACAGAGAACCATAGAATAAATTACTAAGAACTGTGGTAGAGAGTAGGACTTTAGGGACCTTCAAGTCTTGACTTGCTGTTATTTTGGAAAAGGATTGGAGTGTTTAGTGGAGTGAACAGCAAGCTCTTATTGAAACAGATCTAATCTTCTTACAAATGAGCAGAGTCAAGTTTATTGACCAGAACAGAAAAGGCACCAGAATGAATAAATGACACATGCCCCTTTGCCTGCTGGCTGAGCTCCTATCATGCTGTGAGTAAGAGACAGAGAATCTGTAACTACCGCTAACTGTCGCTATGAATGGTAGTGTTCTGTGTGTTCAAATCCAGAATCATAATTGTCATCAGGAACAGTACAGTGGCACAGTACTTAGCTCCTGCTCACTTTCACCTCCAGAGTCCTGGGTTCAAATCCCCTATCTGATCACTGTCTGTATGGAGTTTGCATAAAATGCCCATGTTCACATATGTTTGTCTCAGTCATTCTTATTTCTTTACATACCCCAAAGACCTGCTTTAGGCTGATGGGTGGCGCTAAATTGGCCTGTATTATTGAGTGCACCCTGGGATACGACAGACTGGTACCATTGCCATACTTAATTCTTGTACTTATTTTAAAGGAGGTATGGATTATTATCATAGTACATTCTTAAACATTTTACTGCTAGTAGCAAACTGGAATTGAACTGACAACATTTCCATAGGATTTTAGAATAACCAGCAGGCTATATCAATTGGATTGTAATCACCTTAGTATGGTGACATTAAGTGTAAGGTCATAATATTAGTGCATGTGCACAGCCAATAAAAATTTACAAATGCAATCCTATTTGGCTACATATAGATCATCAGCACCATGAAGAACCAGTAATTATTATCTGAATTTTGATTGGATTTCTTTAAATGTACATGACACATACGCTAAATAAATAGGGTTTGTGTGTTAGAAGGGCTGTGAATCAAATGACATTTTGCTACTTTGGCACTGATGTAATTAATGTTCATGTCAAACCACTTACCTGGGAGAACACGCAGTTGGACTTGTACTGTGTCAATGGGATATTCAGATCGACGTATTCCACACTGGTACTGTCCAGCATCCTCCATAGTCAGGGTCCGGGTGTATAGTGTCAGTGTATAATTATTTGTTTTATCATTGACTTCCCATCTCTTCTGCTCATCCTGGTTAGAATCCACACTTTGACATTTTCCATTTATCTCCAGTTTACACCAGTACTTTTCGTATTCCACATACTGTGGTTGATAATGGCATTTCAGCATAACAGGTGATCCCACAGTTTGCTCCACTGTATTTTGTACCTTTAGAATTTCCAAATCAAGTACCTGAAGCTCAACGGGACAATAGATGCTATTGGTATACCAGCTGGTTTTACACTTGTAACATCCAGTATCGTTAACTGTGAGGTCATACATGGTCACAATGAGTGTTCCACTCTCCCTGTCATCTTCGAAAGCCACCCTGGCTTGTGGGTATTTGCTGCTGGCCAGAGGTGTGCACCTACCAGGTTCTTCTTTGCACCATATCTTTTCATATCTGTTGTATGTTTGGCTATAATGACATTTTATCTTTATGAATTTGCCCCTATATTCCGTTACTGTCTTTTGTTCTGTGAAAATGGGATAGTCAATTACTGCCAGTTCCACCTTAAAGGACAGATATGCATTTCTTGAGTCTCCTATCACACATTCGTAACTCCCTGCATCTGTGACTTCCACCGGGTAAATTTCTAGTGTAAATAAGCAGTTCCACTTGTGATCTTGAATAATTCGTCGAGAGGGACTTTCTGATTGATAGAAACAGCGTTTTGGATTTGTTTTACACCAGTATTTCTTAGAGTCTTTATATTTCTTTGCATACTCACATGTCATTTCCACTGACATGCCCACAGCACCAGTTACCTTTGGATTACCTTTAATGTCTAGAAAAGAAAAAAAGACTTTCAAAGAACAGCATTCACTAATTGACAAAACAGGAATAAGCTGGAGTGAACCCAAAAAGATATCATTAGAGAACAGCAAAGGTTTAAAAAGGTAGTTTATTATACAAAAACAAAATATATGAAGGAAAGTGAAAATGGAAGAGATAAAAAAGACAAAATGGAACCAAAATGACAAAAGTGTATGCCTCTTTGGGTCTTCCTGACTCTTCAGAGGTTACTTTCCAAGTACCCAAGACAAGACCCTTAATAGTTTACTGACAGGAGTACTTTCATTAAAGGCAGCCTAAACACTTCTGGGTCACTTCACAGTTCACCAAGAGTTTCTGAACCTTAAAGCTCATAAAATTCAACAGCACTTTAAAACATAAGCGTGTCATAAAAAATGGGTTTTATATATAAAATACCACACAAACAAAATTAAAAAAACACCTATTAACAAGTTTTGACAGACTACAGGTTAAAGAAAATTTGATGTTGATTCTCAGACAGAAAGAGGAGATTATATTTGAAAATAACCACATTTGTATTTTCCATGATTTATTTCCTTTGATAGCTGCTGAACGAGCCACATTCTACAGCGCTAAACAGCATTTACGCAACACTGAAATCAGATAGAGACTCTTACTTCCTGCTAAATTGAAAGTGTTGTGAAAAGCTGATTCTGGCATCATTTAAAGTATGATCATGGGTCATATCATGCCCTAGTAATGCAAAGAAGATTCTGCTTGCAACTTGTTCTGTTTGTAATGTGACATTTGCTGTAACTAGAGTATATATTCTACAGGGTGGGCCATTTATATGGATACACCTTAATAAAATGGGAATGGTTGGTGATATTAACTTCCTGTTTGTGGCACATTAGTATATGTGAGGGGGAAAACTTTTCAAGATGGGTGGTGACCATGGTGGCCATTTTGGATCCAACTTTTGTTTTTCAATAGGAAGAGGGTCATGTGACACATCAAACTTATTGGGAATTTCACAAGAAAAACAATGGTTTGCTTGGTTTTAACGTAACTTTATTCTTTCATGTTTTTTACAAGTTTCTGACCACTTATAAAATGTGTTCAATGTACTGTTAATCAGACTTAACCTTTTGAAAACAAAAGAAATGGAACAGCTCATCTTTAAATCGCGACATCAATACTATGAACACAGAGAGAAGGCTAAAAAGGTATTAGTCCAACTAATCCACAAACAGGAAGTCTGCAATGCAATGACAGAAATTACCAACCCAGATGGAGATAAAAATCATTGACCATAAAAGTATAACCCAAATGTTTAGAGAGTACTATAAATCCTTATATTCCTCCCAGTTTAAAGATGATAAGACACAATCTAATGAGTTTTTTGATGCAGTACAACAGCTAGATACTCTTATTGCAGAGGAACTGGATAAGGCTCAGAAATTTTTTTAATTACTAGAATTTTATAGAATTATATAGAATTTTGTTGTCTATAGCTTCTATCTCAAACTTTTCACCAAACATTAATTACTGTCTTTCTAAAGAAAAAAAGGACTTGTTAAAATGTGCATCATACAGACCAATCTCACTCCTGAATAATGACGTTAAAATACTCTCTAAAGTTCTAGCCTAGAAATAATGAGAAACTGCTTTCCTCTGTAATATAACAAGACCAAGCCAGACTTATTAAAAGGAGACACTTAGCTTTTAATCTTCAACGTTTGTTTAATGTAATGTAGTCACCCATAAAATCTAACAAGGTACTCCAGTTCTGAATCCTCTGTTTGTATTAACATTATATCATATTACTTCAAACTAGAACATGATACTCGACAAGGATGCCCCCTATCATCATTGCTCTTTGCAATTGTCTTTGAGGCATTGTCTATTCACTTTTGAAATGTAACAGAGATAAAGGGGATTACTAGAGAAGGACTTGGAAAAAAATCACTATATGTAGATGAAATGGTACTCTATGTATCAGACCCACAAACTTCCTTATCAGCAGCCCTCAATGCATTAGTGGAATTTCAAAAGATATCTGGACTCAGTTGCTCAATTGTAATTGCTTATACCACTCTACGAGCACACAGACTTATCCTGCTCAACTTTAAAGAATCCCAGCCCACCTGTTATAAGTCAGCTCTATAGTATTTTAAATTAGAAAAAAAAAAATTCTCACTTAGAGGATCTGTTCAAAACTTTTTTAAAATATAGCAAGAGTTAATTAATCAAATCTTAGAATAAGCAATCTTACTGGGGAAAAAGACACCCCTTTTCTTCATTTTTTAAGGATTTGCTCATGTTGAAGTCTCTCCTGTCTTTCTCTCGGGTGGGGGTTGAATTATGGTTTGTTAAGTTTGACATGATTTCTTCAAATAAAATCAATAAAATTAAATAAAAAAAAAAAACAAGTTACCCTAGTGGACCTTATTTATTATACAGGATATTTGTCTAGCTGACTAACTGGTAGGGTGGCTTACCCACATATTTGCATGAAAGTAGGTTGGACTGCTTTGAATCTCATCATTATTTATTTGCTGGTTAAGGAAAAAAAGTTCCAATTAAGTGTTATACATCTGAAAAAGTAAGTCAATTAAAATAAAAGCAAAAATCCAATGTCAGTCGTAGGGTGTATGGGAACATGAGGGGAACCATTAACAAGGATATAAGGAAGGATAAAAGGTAGTTAGGGAGGAATATAGCAGATAAACTGAACGATGACCTGAAAAGACTCTTTCAGTATTTTAGTAGTAAAAGAGCAGTTAATGAGGAGGTTAAGTGCATCAGGAAGAGTAAAGAAGAATTAAAAAATACAGACAGTGAAATAACAGATGCTCTAAACTCACATTTTTCTGAGGTCTTCACAAGTGAGGAAGCGGATAACCTCCCACCGGTAAAATGGACTACTAAGGAAGTACTGAGGGATTTGGAAATTGTAGAGGGAGTAGTGATGCTTACACTAAATAGGCTGAAAAAAAATCAATCACTAGGAACAGATAATATTTATTCTTGAGTTGTTAAGGAGGTTAGTGAGTACATAAATAAACCCTTGACACATATTTTTAGGAATTCAATGCATACTGGGGAAATTCCAAGGGCAAAATTATAGAAAAACCACAAAAGAGAGTTAAGCATTTAAAGCTATACCAAAAATAAATGTCTTATAAATGCAAAAATTATACTGCTGTGCTTTTTTAAATGTAGAATAAGAGAAGTGAAAAAAAGACCAACTAATTAAATGAGATCAATTATTATCACTCCCTATGATTCTGTTCAGATCAAAACTACTGAGATAAAACCAAACAAACTTGAGGGTATTAATGCTGTCCTCTTCTATGTCAAATTGTCTATGTCCTGCAAACAAGATAGCTGACCACCACATGCAAGTCTGCCTCTATCTGTTTGGAACATACCGATATCACAGCTATTACATAGTTTACACCTGCTATAACCTGTGATAGCAGATTTTACCTTGAAATAGTTAATTTGTGAAGGGGTTGCAGGGGATAAAACATTATGGTAGGAATCCTGGTCAATTGTGTTTAATTGTGCAGGATTTTCACAACTGATCCATCCATCCATCCATCCATCCATCCTCTTCCGCTTATCCAGGGTCGGGTCGCGGGGGCAGCAGCTTAAGCAGAGATGCCCAGATTTCCCTCTCCCCGGCCACTTCTTACAGCTCTTCCGGGAGAATCCCAAGGCGTTCCCAGGCCAGCCGGGAGACATAGTCCCTCCAGCGTGTCCTGGGTCTTCCTCGGGGCCTCCTCCCGGTTGGACATGCCCGGAACACCTCACCAGGGAGGCGTCCAGGAGGCATCCTGATCAGATGCCCGAGCCACCTCATCTGACTCATCTCGATGCGGAGGAGCAGCGGCTATACTCTGAGCCCCTCCTGGATGACTGAGCTTCTCACCCTATCTTTAAGGGAAAGCCCAGACACCCTGTGGAGGAAACTCATTTCAGCTGCTTGTATTCGCGAACTCGTTCTTTCGGTCACTACCCATAGCTCATGACCATAGGTGAGGGTAGGAACGTAGATCGACTGGTAAATTGAGAGCTTCGCCTTACGGCTCAGCTCCTTTTTCACCACGACAGACCAATGCAGAGCCTGCATCACTGCGGATGCCACACCGATCCGCCTGTCAATCTCACGGTCCATTCTTCCCTCACTCGTGAACAAGACCCCGAGATACTTGAACTCCTCCACTTGGGGCAGGATCTCTCCCCCAAACCTGAGAGGGCACTCCATCCTTTTCCGGCTGAGGACCATGGTCTCAGATTTGGAGGTGCTGATTCTTATCCTAGCCGCTTCACACTCAGCTGCGAACCGATCCAGAGAGAGCTAAAGATCACGGCCTAATGAAGCAAACAGGACAACATCATCTGCAAAAAGCAGTGACCCAATCCTGAGTCCACCAAACCGGACCCCTTCAACACCCTGGCTGCGCCTAGAAATTCTGTCCATAAAAGTTACGAACAGAATCGGTGACAAAGGGCAGGCCTGGCGGAGTCCAACTCTCACTGGAAACGGGCTCGACTTACTGCCGGCAATGCAGAGCAAGTTCTGACACCGGTTGTACAGGGACCGAACAGCTCTTATCAGGGGGTCCGGTACCCCATACTCCCAGCACACCCCCCACAGGGTTCCCCAAGGGACACGGTCGAATGCCTTTTCCAAGTCCACAAAACACATGTAGACTGGCTGGGCAAACTCCCATGCACCCTCTAGGATTCTGCTAAGGGTGTACAGCTGGTCCACTGTTCCGCGACCAGGACGAAAACCACACTGTTCCTCCTGAATCCGAGGTTCGACTATCCGATGGACCCTCCTCTCCAGAACCCCCGAATAGACTTTTCCAGGGAGGCTGAGGAGTGTGATCCCTCTGTATTTGGAACACACCCTCCGGTCCCCCTTTTTAAAGAGGGGGACCACCACCCCGGTCTGCCAATCCAGAGGCACTGTTCCCAATGTCCATGCGATGTTGCAGAGACGTGTCAACCAAGACAGTCTACAACATCCAGAGCCTTGAGGAACTCCGGGCGTATCTCATCCACCCCCGGGGCCCTGCCACCAAGGAGTTTTTTGACCACCTCGGTGACCTCAGTTCCAGAGATGGGAGAGCCCACCTCAGAGTTTCTCTACTACTTTAATGCTAACTAGATGTGTTGACATTAAACGATATGCCTTTCACTAAAAATTTGTCTGTTGAAATAATCCTCTGTGTAACTGAGTGCGATTTATTGGGCTCACCGAGAGGGACAAAAATAAGTGTGGGAATGGAAACATGAATTTTTTAACTTGGTTAATTATCAGTTTTGCCTTTAGCAATACTGGTAATTAGTCAAATAATCTGTCAAAGCTGCTACTTTTTTTCTTTACCTTTCTCTCTTGTAGGAAGCAGGTCTCCAGCTTTTAGACTTATATAAAGGTACCTGAAGCTTTAAGAAACAGAATAATACAATTTATCGATAAACACAAGAATTATAGAAATATGATAACTGCACACATATGCTGCTCATAAAATGAAGGGAACACTTAAACATAAGTGATTGTGAATCAATTTCACCTGACAGACTAGATATATCAAACATACAAAATGGAAAGGATGGCTGATTACTTACTATTTAGAGTTCTAATTTATCTTGGCATTGTGCCAGACGGCCGTCAGCTTATCCCGGCTGGAACGACCCTGAAATATAAGGATGGGGAAGGCAGCTTTTTCAGGACACTGCCTCCCCCAAAATGCTAGATGGCAGCTCCCCTGGAGTGGAGTGGTGCCCCAGATTCCCACAGGGCATCCTGGAACTTGGAGTCCAGTTTCTCAGCCCTGTTGAGTGCTGTGAAAGGAACTGGGGAGTCATGCTTCCCTTGCAGCCCAAAAGTGCTTGGAAGTCAAGAGGATGAAAGCCCCACAGTAATTTTGGGCAGATTAAAGAGTTGGGATTCTCCATCTGACCTGGAAGTGCTGGCAAGCCACATGGTAGGAAGAACAGAAGCATTTCCGGGTGAAGGACTTGTGGAATAAGCGTTCTGGTGGCGCTGACCTGACACAGACTGACAACGGAGGCACAGGTGAAAATGAAAATAAAAGATTTATTTGTATTCATCAGCGGTGGGGCACGTATTCCCTGTGTCCCACAGGCCCTACACAGTCCCCAAAATACACCAAACAAAAACACCCAAAAATCACTCTTCTTATCCTCCACTCCTTCCGACTCTGGCAACCTGAGTAGTGGCTGCAGGCTGCTTTTGTAGCCCTCCAGGACGTGCTCCAGGTGGTAATTGGTCTAATTTGGCTGCACTTCTGGGTGGGGATGCATTCCTGCCCACACAGGCTCATTAAGCCGTGCAGCTCCTCCGGGTAGTGACTACGAGCCCAACAGGTCTGAGCCCTGAAGTTCCACACCTGTGGCCCTGATGTAACCCAGGATGGCTGCCACCATGTGTTTTGGGGGACGTAGTGTGCATCCCATGGCTGCAACCCCCGGTCCCAGTGTCAAAGGGGCATCCCAGCCGGGCATAGGTCCCAGCCGTCCGGCACAGACTATATAAAGGACTGATGGAGACCCAGCAAGTGAGCCAGAGTTGGGAGGAGTGTGACAGAGCTTGCTGAGAGGTGTAGTGGAGAAAAAATTGTGTTTATTATTGATTTAATTGTGTTTATTGTGGCTGTGGTGCTTTGGAGGCACTAATTGAGAAGAAGAAACAATTAAAATACTTGTCATTGCTTTTACCCTGTGTCCTGGGTGTCTGTCTGTTGAGCTTTGGGGCAACAGCACCCCCAAGCACTTGACAGCTTATATAAATAGTTTTATGGTACCAAGTCTTTAAAGGTGATGTCTGATATTGTTTGGAGTTGTTGTTTTGTTGCTGCTCCAGGTTCAAGTGGATTCTTCTTTTGTTGGAATGCACTTTCTCTTTACCGCATTATCCTTCGTCTGTGGTGTGCAGTACTTTCTTCAGTTAGGCTTCATAGGAAACAGCATTACTCTTTCTAGGACAAGGGAGTATAAATATATATATATAAATAATAATATGGCAGGGGCTGAAAGCTCAGGAATAAAAACTTCTTTATGATACGTGATTCATCTTCTCCCTTTGTGACATTTGGACATAAACCCAGCATATGCAAACTTAATAAGAACATGTTCATAATAAATAAAACTTTACGACCAATACTCCACCCAACCCCCACCTCATTAACCCAACCCCCCACCACCTGATTTTGCTATATATTGCCTTTGATTCTTGAAATTCTAAGTATTATCCTCTGATGAAGGCCCCTGGCAGGGACTGAAAGCTCAGGAATAAAAACTACTTTATGATACATTATTCTTCTTTCTCCCTTTGTGGATCTCCAGCTGCAAATATGCAAACTGTATCACAGACCTTCACTTCCATATATAAATGTATAGATATTCTGAAAAGGCGGAAGTCTTCCTTGTAATCGCCACAGGCACAACACAGTCCCAAGCACAAACATACCAAATAAAACAAACAACAAAGCACTTCCTACACCAATTGTCCCAGGCAACCTTGTTCTCCTCCTCCTCCTGACTCTGGCTCCCAGAGTGGTGGCTACTGGCCCCTTTTATAGTTCAACCAGAAGTGCTCTAGGTGTTTGATTGCTGAGTTCCAGCTGCACTTCCAGGTGTGGTGAAAACACAAGGAGTTCCAGCTGCAGCACCCCCTGGCGGCATCTGCGGGACCCAACAGGGCTGCACCCAACTCTAATTCCCATGGAGCCCTGCGGGAAACCGAGGCACCGCTCCAACCCTGGTTGGGGCGGCCATCTACTGTCCAGGGGGAGGTATTGCACTGTCCATGGCTGCTCCCCCTGAATATAGAGTGAAGGGGCGGGCATGGACCCTGGCTGTCTGCCACTATATATATATATATATATATATATATATACTAGCAAAATACCCGCGCTTCGCAGCGGAGAAGTAGTGTGTTAAAGAAGC
Source organism: Polypterus bichir lapradei (assembly GCA_026402145.1). Taxonomy (NCBI): domain Eukaryota; kingdom Metazoa; phylum Chordata; class Cladistia; order Polypteriformes; family Polypteridae; genus Polypterus; species Polypterus bichir. The sequence continues at coordinate 6,255 of JANRMT010029054.1, read as the reverse complement.
AATGAAAAAGAAAAGGAAACATTTTGAAAATAACGTAACATGATTGTCAATGTAATTGTTTTGTCACTGTTGTGAGTGATTAGTGTTGCTGTCATATATATATATACAAAATATATATATATATATTTACACACACACACATAACCATATATATATACATATCTATACATATACACATATATATACACACACACATATATACATACATATATATATATCTACATATATACACATACATATACATACACACATACATACATACATACACACACATATACACACAAATACATATATATATACATACACACACACATATATAAACATATATATACATATACATACATATCTACATATATACACACACAGCTATTTCGTATCAGTGCAATACGCTGCTTGTTAAAACGGATAACTCCCGCTCTTACGTGCAAGTCTGCGTGGATATTATGAACTATCGTATTTGTTCAAGTTCTATTTAAATTTTAAATAGAAGGAATTTTTATTTAGTCGACAGAAATATCTTTGGTAGGAATGGTAAAAACAGACAGGAATATTATTCTTGAATAAATCAACTCAAACCTTAAACAACTTATAATATTTTGCTCTCCATAAAAATATATCCTGTCTAAATTATACAAGTTAGAAATAAAGTAAACGTTAAAAGAACAAACATTCAAATTTCTTTACTCTTATGTAATTTTATATAAAAAATAAACTTAGATTTTAAATATCCCAAAAGATTTTGCTCTCCATAAAAATATATCCTGTCAAAATTATACAAATTCAAATATGAACATGCTGCATAACAAAACCTGGAAATATAAATAAAATGTGTTCCTTTCAGCAATAACAAATCAAATCATTCAGTTGTCTTTGCTCATATGTCATTTTAGAGCTGGACGCCTGGCATCTTTTTTTGGCAACAAGTTTGTTTATGTTTGGTGTGAGGTTCTGTGTTGTGGAGATTCTTAGGATGGACTGCAGGTGCTCATCAGTGAGGCGACTCCTGTGTGCTGTTTTGTTAGTCTTCATCACTGAGTAGAGCTTCTCACACAGATATGTGCTACCAAACATGCACAAGGTTCGAGCCGCATGTAGACGGAGCTGGAGCATTTCTGCGGGAATGGAGTGAACAAACTGTGCGGACCCTGCAGTATCGTACTTTGCCTTCAGTGTGCCATTACACTGCAGCTCAATCACCTCCATCTGAATCTGCACAAGTGCAGTTTCCACATCGACGGCAAATGGGTTGCGAAACAACTCAAAATTCTTTTTTTGTTGTTCAAAGTCACCAAAGCGCCGTGCAAACTCAGTGCGCTCAGTTTATCAGCAAAGTGCGTATTTGGGAACGCCGTAGTGACGACTTGGTTCAACATTATTTGGCAACAGGGAAAGTGGGGCAAGTTGCACTGGTGCATTTGTGTCTCCCATAAAAGCAGCTTCACTTGAAATCACTTTGTGATTGTGCACGGGTAAAAACGTCCGCTGAAGTGTCAGATTCTTATTTAATTCTTCTGCTTTCTGTATCTTCTGCATTGCATTCAGGTCTTTCAGGTTACCCTGATGTTTTGTCTCATAGTGCCGATTAAATTCTGTAATTACAGCCACATTAGCTCCACAAATGAGACACACGGGTTTACCGGCAATGTCAGTAAACATATACTCAGCCTCCCATCGGTTTTTAAAGGCTCTATTTTCAGAATCAACTTTTCTCTTCGGCATCGTGTGGGCTAGCTTCGCAATAACTTGCAGCATCATAACCTAGACTTGATTAACCCGGTAAGTGTTCGGCAAGGCAGCTGAAGTGCTGCATTATGGGATCTGTAGTTTATTGTGTTACCAGCGCTTCATATACCCGGGCCATTAATAACAATAATACAGTATATAAAATGATCTTGCGGGCCGGATATAATTACACGCCGGGCCGGATGTGGCCCGCGGCCCTTGAGTTTGACACATATGGACTAAATAGAACTTGAAAAGATATATTTTTTCAAATGTGATCGCGCAATTCAGATAGAGTTGACGCGCACTACAGCCTGCATGCCTCAATAAGTCATCCTCCCCTCGCTCTTACTTTTTTACCGTTCATCTAATGAATATACTGAGTATGGCTTTACCAAAACAATCATTGATGGCGAATAAAGTATCCATTATTCGAGAATGTAGATCGGGGTATATATATACATATATATATACCTGCGTATCGCAGCGGAGAAGTAGTGTGTTAAAAAAGCTATGAAAAAGAAAAGGGAATATTTTAAAAATAACGTAACATGACTGTCAATATACAGTATTTGTTTTGTGAGTGTTACTGAGTGTTGCTGTCATCAAGGATTTGATTATCATTATTTCTTTCAATCAGGTTCGTATTTGTAGGATGTGTTGTGTTCAAGTTACATTCCGTGTTTGTCAATCGTTGTAAAGATGACAGGTTTCATTCATCGATTCGTTTCTTACTGCATCAATAAACAGCTCGTCTTCTTCTTTATCTGAGACCTGACACACTGCATGCACGGGTTTTTTTTTTACACTGTCTTCCTTTAGCGGGACATTGACTTTTTCCACCGTGTGCTTTGTTTCCGCAGTAGCTGGATTTATGAATATGCTTGTATGTATCAGACGCTTCATATTTTTTGCTGCCTTTTCAATTGTGTAATTCGGTTTTTGTTCAGCGCTCTTTGGAACTGTTGCTTTTTGTCTGTGCACTGTGTCAGTTCACGTGAGCCGCTCGGTGTACATGCATCGAAGGTTCCCAGCTGTGCTGGTGCCATGTCGTGCTATGTCCATGGCTGTATTTAATGTTACCGAAGTCCCGGCACTTAAAACTTTCTCTCGCAGTTTCGCTGAGTTTGTGCCAAACACCACCCTGACCATCTCATCTTCCTCTGCATAAGCACAGTCCTTCACCCTTGAATATTTAGTGGGAGTTTGCTATTGGATTGCTGCTGACGGACGGCCTTATATGGGCAGGCACTAAATTACAAACGCCAGCGGCAGCCTGTCTATGAACTTAATTTAAAGTGTAGGTTTACATCGTGCTTTGTTTCCGAAGTAGCAGAACTCATGAATATGGTTGTCTATGTCACTCGCTCGCTTCTTATTGTTTCGCTGCCTTCTCAATTATATAATGCATGTTTTCTTCAGCGCTTTTTGGAGGTCTTCCTGGTTTTCTATGTACTGCGTGATTACGTGGGAGGCGTGATGATGTCACACGAAACTCCGCCCCCACGGCTTTCAAGCTCATCTCCATTAAAGTATATGGAGAAAAACAGCTTCCAGTTATGACCATTACGCGTAGAATTTCGAAATGAAACCTGCCCAACTTTTGTAAGGAAGCTGTAAGGAATGAACCTGCCAAATTTCAGCCTTCCACCCACACGGGAAGTTGGAGAATTAGTGATGAGTCAGTGAGTGAGTGAGTGAGTGAGGGCTTTGCCTTTTATTAGTATAGATTCAAACAGATTGTTATATATTAAGGTCACAGGAGCCATCCACTGGGTATGAACCAAACCTTGGATATGGTGTCAGTCTGTCATGGGGCACACTTGCTCATATAGACCCAATTTAGTGTCATTCATTAGCTTAATTTGTACATCTATAGGATATCAGAGGAAAGTTGGAATACCAAAACTAAAGACAAATGTGTATACAGAGAGAGACATGCAACATCCACACACACAGAAGTTGCAATGGCTGGGATTCAGCCAACAGAATTCTGGAGTTATAAGGCAAATACCCATCCACCCATCCATTTTCTAAACCGAATTATCCAGAGAATTGTGGACAGAGGAACTGGAACGTCTCAGCAAGCATCAAGCACAAGTGTGAACGCACTCACACTTTCACTACGGACCATTTAGCATTGCCAATCCATCTAACTTGCATGTCTTTGGACTGTGGGAGGAAACCTACATAGACATGAGAAGAACATGCAAACTCCATGCAGAAAGTACCAGAGACCTGAACCCCGGCCACCATCATACCTTAAGCAAACAAATGGATGAAAACATTTAACAGTATTTTTTGGCTTAAACTGAAGCCCAAGTAGATGATTTTGAAATTTCAGTTGAACTAAAAAAAAGCCAAAATACCAGAAAAAAAACCTGACAGTGTTCACTAGACAAAAAACAGTAGAATTTCTGTAAGCAATTGTAAAAAGACAGACTTGAGTGTGCAATCTGAAATTAATCTTACAAAGGTAAAAGTCTTCAAGCCACTGATCATGAACCATCTACAATTCCAGCTCAGGTTATCACCCACCAAACATGCAGTTGGCTTTGTGTGTGCCCCATTATCACACTCTTAATGACAATACGGCACCAGCTACAGAGGATGCAGAAATGGTTTCCTGATATTAAACACAAGGAAATAAGAAGTGATAAACGCAGAATGAGGCCAACAGCAGCATGTAGTTTGCATCATCCACAAAGTCAGAGACACACAAAGCTTTACACTTTAATATAGGTTAGGAGCACGTGCTGATACAGCACATTGCCACACACACCACACAACAAACCAACTCAGGATCCAGATCAGGACCCGAGTGCAGCCATGCAACGGGTGACACCTCAGCACCACACTAGTTCAGATGGAGTGGAACAGTGTGAGGTTTGTTATGTTGGCAGGAGTGCCAGTTCTGCCACCAACCCACAAGTTTTCCCCTGTGATTTGGAGGGCCTACATGCAGGGCTGGATGCAGATTAACGTCATACCCAGGATGGAGCAATTGCTTATTAAGGGCCTTGCTCGAGGACCCAACGGAGTAGAGTCCATTTTGGCATTTACGGGATTCGAACCGGCAACCATCCGATTGCCAGTGCAGATCCCTAGCCTCATAGCAACCAGTAATACATTATACATCATAGCTAAAAGGTAACTCAACATAAAAACATAAAAGTTAAATATCCACAATTTCAGTGGGAAAGCTATAGACAGACAACAGCATATCATTGCCATTCTGAGTCTTTTTGTCACATTCAAAAAAAATGCTTTGTTAAGTAAACTTAATTCAATTATGGGCAGTGGTTTCCCACAACTAGATTGAGTAGATTTAAAACATTCATTTTAAGCTGATGCATTCATTTTGCGTTCAAAACACATAGCTTTAATGTCTTTTGTGTAGCATTAAAATAGCTGACTCCCTTTCATTAAACCTAAATTACATGTATTTATTAAACATTGTTTTTTTTTTTTGATTGAGAACAAAGATTTTTTTAAAAAATCAAACCAACTTAACCTTATTTCACTACAAATGAATGAAAATTATGGATATACTAAATGAATAGAACACAAAAGGTTGGATAAGGGTGTAGTGGTTCACTTATTACCGCTTAAGGTAAGCACTTTTTTTTTTTTAATTCAAACCTATTGAAAAAAACAACTGTTTACAGCACAGCAGGAAAACAGTTTCTTCCATAAACAGTGTCCTTCCATAAACTGTGTACCTACCTAAACTCCTCAAATATGTGTCTCAATGTTTCCTCCTTCTTATACCCTTTGATGGGGACATATTTTCTCCCTTGTGAGTGCCTTGTGGAAATCCACCACAATACCATTAACCAATTCAGATCTTTTACACTATTATCCAAACCTTTGCACTGGATTCTGGCCCATACGTCCTGTCACTCCCTCCCCTAGTTTTGCCATTTTTCCACCTGATTTGTCATCTTGAATTGTGTTGCACAATTGATGGTGATCCCTGCAAACTGACATGTTTTTGAAAGCATGATATTTCTGCTTTTAGTCTACAACATACTAATAGTGAGGTGGTCTGTACTAAGTTTTGGGAATGACATTGTTCCAGACAGCTACAAATCTCATAGCACTTCTGAACCAGAAGGATGTCAAATTCTGGAATTTGTGACAAATTACAGGCTCGAGAGCTTTACAGGTCACAGCATAATGAATACAATTCATTTTCAGTTGGATGTTAACATTGTCTCTGCCCCCTTGATTTACCTATCTTTATATATCAATATGTCTGATAAGGTCATATTACCTACCCATACAAAATGGAAAGTCATCGATCTACCAAGCACTCTAGGCAATGGAAATACTTCTCCCAAGTAGAGGAAGGCTGGCAAGACATCAGCGTTAACAGCCAGAGCCTTTCCAAGAAAAGACACATTTCTTCCTTTCCATTTTCAAACTAAATGTCTTAATTCTTTTTTGGTTGATTGCATCTATACTAATAAAAGGCAAAGCCCTCACTCACTCACTCACTCACTCACTCACTCACTCACTCACTCACTCACT
>JANRMT010029035.1:0-13925 GCA_026402145.1 Polypterus bichir lapradei | reverse complement strand
TATATATATATATATATATATATTGTGGTCCCCGGCCGGGGCTGGAGCCTGGCCGGGACGCCCAGGAGGACGTGAGTAGGGCTTGTGCCTCCTCCAGACCGCGAGGGGGTGTCCGTCCTGGTTCTGTTGGGGGCCGCGGGTGAAGGGCTTGGAAGCCCAGCCCTGTAGGGACCCGTGGCCACTGCCAGGCGGCGCCCCAGTGCCCATTTATCCCGGGAGCCCGGCACTTCCGCCACACCAGGAAGTGCCGGGGGGAAGACAACAGGGGCTACACGGACGGCTTCCGGGTGTGCAGCCGGCACTTCTGCCACACAGGGGTGTGGCTAACCTTAATTGCCGGGGAGCTGCTGGAGCCCATCCGGGTTCCCATAAGAGGGGCCGCCTCCCTCCAGTCATGAGTGGATGTCGGGTGGAAGAGGACAGAGCTGGAGAGAGGACGGGAGGCGGTCGAGAGAAAGGCACAGTGACTGAGAGTGTGGCCTGGACTTTGGGGAGTCGGTGCAAGAGGCACTGGGGTTTGTGAGCATGAATTGTATATATTTGTTGTAAATAAACAGTGTGTTGGGTGAACTTATGATGTCTGTCTGTGTGTGTCCGGGCCAGCGTTCACAATATATATATATATAGTGAAAGGTTCTATGTAGCGCCCGACCCGGCACAGACTTACGCAGAGGCACATGTAAAATAAACAATCTTTTTATTTTTCTTCAGCTGGAGGGCACATCTTCCCCGTAATCCCTCCAGCCACAACTGTAAGTCCCATAAGCACTTAATACAGCACAAACAAACACTCTTTTCTCTCCACCTTGGCACCACCACTCCTCCCAGGCAACCTCATCCTCTTCCTACTGATTCTGGCTCCTGAGTGGTGGATGCTGGCCCTTTTTATAGCCCACCCAGAAGTACTCCAGGTGCTTGATCACCTGTGGCTAATTGCACCTCCGGGTGGGGCTGCAGAGATGTCCAGGTTGGTTCCTGGCTCCATGCATCACCCCCTGGCAGCCACTCCAGCTCCCCCCAGGTTTGTGGAGAACTCCATCTCCCATGAAATCCTGCAGGAAACTGAGGCACCATCGTCAGCCAGGGAGGCTGCCACCAAGCATCAAGGGGGAGGTAGTGAGATGTCCATAGCTGCTCCCCCGGAACATATACAGAAGGGGCGTCCCGGCCGGGCATGGGACCCAGCCGCCTGTCAAAATATATATATATATATATATATATATATACATGTGGTGTGCCAAGAAATTATTTATTTTCTTACATTTTTATGTTCTGTCTCATGCTATATTAGGGTATCTGTGGCTTTTGGGAGCAGGGCAGTAGTCAGGATGCTGAGCTGATTGGCCATTAGTAATAGCAAAAGGATTCAGCCATGTGATTATTGTACTGAAAAAATGCATGGCAATTCTAATGTTGAGGAATCTCGCCTCATTCCATATGGAGGTTTGAGGATGCTGTTCTGACAGCACAGGAAAATACAGACATTCATCCAGCATGAGCACTGTTATTGTATATTGTGAACAGACTGACACATACCTACAGTGTTTGCAATCAATCGACATTGTTGATTGGGCAATCAAAACAAACTCCATTTCCCCAGCTTTGAACATTGCAAAGACTACTTTGAGAACTCAGAAAGAAGATATTAATCATTACATTATTTGGCTGTTTGGATAAATTATTAATATTTTTAGAAAAAATAGCCACATTCCTAAGAATTGTTTAAAATTATAGTTTAGTACAAGATAAAGGAAATACAGTATGGAATTAAAATTTTGACAACCTACTTTGATAACTAGAATGAACCTCCATTTTAACTAGTGGCAGCAACTCTAAAAAACAAGGTTTACCATGCACTTTTTGATATCTTTATTACTAATTTGTTGAGCTCTATTTCTGGTCCTTTAATTAATCTTGCCTTTTAATTTTCTTTGCAGTCCTGGTGCCCTAGTGTGTTTATGTTTTTTGCATTGAGCTTTCATGAGACTGGCCGTGTTCTTGAGCTGTCTGTCTCCATTGTAGAATCCAATTTAAGTATTTCTGTAGGCAGCTGTCATTATCCCTGGCATTCACTGTAAATATAAACCCTGAGGGTTCATGGATGGGCAACTAACCCTGCTTTGCATACAGTGGGGCAGCTTTTGGTCAGTGGTGGCATGAAACCAGTGCATAAAACTGCTTTCGGGGAGAGGATTACTTTAAATGTAAATTGTGTGCATGATTTCATTAAGAATTTATTGTAAAGTTAAACAACTCTAGATACAGGATAAAGAGTACTGTTTTCTTATTTTGAATCTGAAATGTTTCTGTTGAAAATATTATTGAGACATTGAGGCTCAAAGTAACAATGTATACTTTCAGTTGTTGCAGAGGAAACACAGCTTGAATGCCATGTTACTGATAAATTGCTCATGCAATATTGCAAAGCAGAAAAAGAAAATGACCTGTCACTGGGTAAGTAACTTGTTACTATGGAAATGACAGTGATCCAAAAGTCTCGTCTTTCACACATCTTGTGGTAAAGGCTTTTGGAACAAGGTTTGCATGCTTTTGCCCTGTACAATATGACATGTTCTAACCCTTCAGAAAATAGTTGAAACATGCCTAACTGGAATTCTATTGTACTAGCAATGAAATAATAGAAAAATATACAGTAGATTTTGTTTTTTAATAAATGATGTTTTTACATCATTTATTAATGTTCTATCTGCTTTAGAGAAGCACAGTGAGGTGGCATACTGTATGTACACGTAATCTTCTGATACTCTTCACCCGTTTTAGCTTTATCATTTGAAGACATATGTCATTCCATATGAGTATCAGAAGACATTTTAAGGAAATATTCTCTAACAGAAAACGTCTATGCTTTGATATAATGACACACTTAATCTAGTGAGCAAATAATGTATACTGATTTCACTTATGTGGAACCATTGCAGGCATATTACTGTACATTATGCACAGGTTGGTCTGAACAAAATGAAAGAGACTCAGTGACTTACCATAACACATTTGTTAAGCTATCCATTTAAAAATATGTATTTTTCTTTGTAAACAGTGCATAACTCAAGAATGAAGCCAATAAGAAATATGGCAATGACTTCCTTATGGAAAACAAAAGAGAATTACTAACAACCAATACAGCTTTTTAGGTTCATTATTGTCATTACTGTCCAGCGTACAAATTCTTACATGCATGTGCTAAACAGCAGGCAACATGTTGCCGCACTCTGGCATCATGATTAGTGAGTGTAACTGCACTGCCTTGAAAGTTCTGTCTTGTTATAAATGATAAAACAAATATGCTTCACTTCAGGAGATATAGCAGTTGAAACAATCACTTTGTTCTGTAGTTACCAAAACATATAGAAAATGCTATGGTCTCATCTCACTTTAAGGATTTGATACTTTACTTACTTCGCTGAAAGGGTTAGGGTTAAGGGAAAGGGAACACTGTGGCTGTTATAATCCAGGAGTTCTTCCCAAGTGAAATCTACAGGGCCTTTCCACTGACTGAGGAGCAGGCCAGACTCTTCACCGATGCACCCAACATGCTGTTAATTTGGCCAGTTCCCAGAGGAGACCAGCTGACCTCAGAGGGAGCAAAACCTCAAAATAGGGAGCTAACCCCAAAACTATAAGTCCCTAATATATTTAGCAAATGCCCCCAAAAGAGAAAGGGTAACCATCAACCTCTGGCTGTATATAAAGGGCAGCCAAAGATGAATTTTCTTAAAGACTGTGTAACAAAGCACTGCTCCAAAGAGCTCAAAAGGTGTAAAGGATATGCCCAAACGGTAATCTGAAAGCAAGCAGTGTCCAATACAAAAATCCAAATAGAGTAGTCAAAAACAGAGCAAAAGGGTTGAAATCTACAGAACACTATTAATCAGTGGTAACTCTGATCAAGGAGAAACCCTCCTCTCGGTGAAACGACTGAGTAACCACAACTTAAAATGATCACGGAGGAAAATGATGAAATGATTGAGTATCCATGACTCAAAATTATCAAGTGTCACACTTAAATTGAAAGTGAGAAATATTGCGCTACATTGAATAACCTGAGTTAGGGGCACGAAAAGGAACAAACCCAGGGCTAGTACAAAGAACTCTAGATGCCTCAAGAGCTTGTCTGTTCTTCTTCTCAGGAATAGTCTACGAGGTTACATAGGATCCTGATGATGTCCGTTGAGACGAGATGCCCTGGGAGGTACACAGTAAGTCAGTCTTGAACCTCCTCTGCTGGTGGATTTTTTAAAAAAGAAAGAGATGTCAACATTTCTTATCCAGCTGCAGTCAAAGGAGAGATTCTACCCATTTTGATAGGTATTTCATTTGTTTGTAATGGGATCAAACTCATAAGGAAAGAAGAAGAGAGACCTCCCTGTAAAAAGATGCTTTGAATTGTTTTTACAAGAGCAATAAGACTCTCTAAAAAAGCCCCATAGGTTATTAATATTTATTTGGACTGAATCAACCTATTTACTTATCTTTTAAAGGCCATACTTGTGGCATCATTCCTCATCTCTATGATGAAAGCAGTCTGAGCAGTCACAGTCACAGCTGAAAGACAGTTTTCTCCATTACGCAATCAGGCTTGTAAATAAAACCCATCCACTGCTCCTCCCCTCAGTACTGCAGACTAGCTCGTGTCTGATGGATACAAGGTGCTCTGGAGATGATACCCCTGCTGAGCTTACACTCAATTGTTTATTTATTTGCATTTGCAATCTTACTTCTGCTTTTTTTATTTGCATTTTTTTCACCTGAGGTGTTTTTGTTTATTGTTGTGTATTCTTGTCTTTTGATATGTATCCTTTTTACTGCTGAGGAACTTGCAGAATGAGATTTTCATTGTACTGTGTATTAATGACAATAAAGTTAAACTTGAAGAATATTGTCAATCAGTAGATTAAAAACTACCAAACTGTCAGAAACAGACTCCATAAGGGTTGCATGAGGACCCGACATCATCTAGTGGGACCTGTGCTCACAGCCCATCACAAAACACAGCCCATACCATAATTGGCAGCACTGCCATTGGCACCCTGTCTGAGACATGACAGAGTGAAAGAGTCTGGAGGCAATGAGGTGAGCATTATGCAATCTGAAACATCATCCAGCATGACAGGACTGGAGGTTGGTTAGTAATGGTCTAGGGGTCCATATCCTTGGAGGGTTGCACAAACCTCACTTGCTAGGCAACAGTACCCTGACTGCTGTTAGGTACTGGGATGAAATCATCAGAGCCACTGCCAGACCTTATGCTGGTGCAGTGGGCCCTGGGTTCCTCCTGATGCAGGACAATACCTGGCCTCATGTGGTCAGACTGTGTCCTCCTATCTCTTGAGACCTTCTTGTGACAGTAGGTCTGGATGTGCACTAACAGTTCTATATGTACATGTATATTGCACTTTTTATTGTTTTATCATATTATTATTATTATTATTATTATTATTATTATAGGAAAATAAATTAATGAAGAAGTTACATATTGTATCTCATTGTGCCATACAATGACAATAAGGGATTCAATTCAATAGAAGAGAGTGAGTATTTATAGATGATTATGGCTGGTCAATTTAGATTTCTAAGAGCTATCTTCTTGGAGCTCTGTGCTGTTAGAATACTAAGATGTATACTTGAAACCATTTTTATGATGAAATGTATTAAATACAGTATGTAAATTACATTTTACAGATAACTTGATAACTTCATTTAAATAATGTGTACTGTTAATAATTATACATATTGGGGGCATGGTGGCGCAGCGGTAGCAATGAGCTGGCACCATGTCCAGGGATTCTTCCTGCCTTGCTCTCTATACTTGCTGGGACTGGCGCGACCCTGGATGGATAGAATATTTAAACATGTATAACAAAAATTTTTCAATGTCTCTTAAACGTTTTGAAGAATCAGGTTCTAACCTTATACTGTATCATGACTGCAATGTATTCTATGTGGCGATCACTGCCTGCATGCTCCTGTCAGCGTAAGAAAAAAGCCATTTTAAGAGTTTAAGCACATATTGCAATTAACTATTGGGATAGGGAACACATAGAATACAAAGCTACTTTATTTACGATGGGATATGAGAAAGTCTAGTAAATTAAACATTGATTTTAATATGAAGTCTACAATGTTCTACTTTAATGGCAAAATAATAATGTGAGATTAATGTGGAAATTTGAGATTAAATTTGATATTTTGACTTTAATTGTGACATAAGCCCTTTTTTCTCTTTACTGTGTCCCTTTTTTTTTTCTTCTCAGTGGCCTTAATACACTTCCGTATGCCACTCAGACACTTGCCAAAGAGAAGATGGCATTATTCTTCTAACTGATATGCAACTTTAAAATATTTACCTAACTTGTTGCCCAGCAAAAAACATCATTATACTGGGGTCAATGAGATTTGTGTCACAGCTACTACAAGGATATTAATTTAACTTCTAATTTTACATGTTTTGTACTCTTATACATTGTTCTTCTCTGAAGATACACCAAATCTACAAATATAAAACCATCACTGATTATAGTCATAACAATCACAACATGACAGCATTTGCTTACATATATACACAAATACATTCATTCCTACTTCAGTTCGCCAGTACAGGATAGCTAGTGTTCATCTTGGCCGTAACAAATCTTGAATGGGATGTTCGACCATTGGAGGACATATGTACTGTATATGCACAGCTAGACAAAGACAATTAAGAGTATCCTATTATTCTTACATGCAGATGTCAGATTTGATTTTTTGAATTTGACATCCTTTATTAATCCCTGAGGGGAAATTGTCTTTTGACATGACCTTTGGAGGTCAGAGTGCAGGGTCAGCATTATATAGCAGCCCTGGAGCAATTTTCAAGTTAAGGGCCTTTCTCAAGGACCCAAAGGAGGAAGATCCCTTAAGGCTGAAAATGGGACAATCTAACTTGAACTTGGATGAGAATGCTGATTCCACACAGATACTCCATATATACCTTGTCACACATGTGTAAATGGGGGACATCCTTGGGGCTTAAATGCCAACTAGCAGTACCACTCGTGGTCATGAGTTGGTACTGTCAATCAGGTCGCCTCTCTTTTTGCCCTCAAAATAGAAGATCGAATACACAATAACTAGTGCCATAATTTCCACCTCTTCCTCCTGGAACCATATTTGAGAATGCCACCACCGGAAGAAGTCAGTCAGTTTGAGACTTGCTTCTAAAGAAGACATTATATTGCAACACTGGCTGAACTATCTCCTTCTTGTATTCTTTATTCTTTTTTGACCGACAATCTATTAATTATATGGGGTTCGCCATCTGGTGCCCCAACTCTTCAGTTGTTGTTTTTAGTTTAGTTATTACACTGGCATAGTGGGCAGGACATGATGGAAACAGTGGACCTCACTGCTGTTGTAGCAGCATTGCTTGAACAACTTCAGACCTTCCAGGTGCAGGTGGCCACATAGGGGACCAGCTTCGTTGAAGGCAGAAATGACATCACTAATCCTTATGCCTTTAATCTGCTATTATGATTGCAAAAGGGGAGAAGATGTGAACGACTGTGCCAGCCCATGACTCGGAGTGATGTTGCATGAAGATGTCCACTATGTGAGTGTGACAACCTGTATATGGATGCAAACAAACAGTAATAAATTCAGACGTAAATTACTATATAATTTTTGTTTTTAGTGCGTCTCAAAATAAGGACAAATTAAGCTAACCTACGAAATCCATCCATCCATTATCCAACCTGCTATATTCTAACTACAGGGTCATGGGGGTCTGCTGGAGCCAATCCCAGCCAACACAGGACGCAAGGCAGGAAACAAACCCCGGGCAGGGTGCCAGTAACCAACAAAATATATAGGTTTATAAGTTTATAATGTTATTATTGTCCCATGTGCAGAGCACAGTCAAATTCATACTTGCATGTGCTAATCTACATGCAACAAGAGTCCATATTTTGTTGCCACAGTGTTATCAAAAACCTTACCGTTCAGTGAGAACTATTTGTAATTATTCTACAGCAACAATACAGTACAAGGTACATAGCAAACACAGTTTACTAAACAGAGATAGAACAATAAAAATAAAAATAAAAATCAGTAATACAAAACTAACTTAACATTTCTCATAGCCACTTAATCCTAATTAGAGAGCCATCCCAGTCCTGACAACATTGGGTACAACGTATGAAGCAGTCCATTGCAAGGCTCTCGCTCTCACACACCCAGGTAGGCTTAATTGTATAACTGCAAAACTTAACACACATGTCTTTGAGATGTAGAAGAAAACTAGAGTGATCAGAGAAAAATGAATGCAAACATTGGGAAAATCTGAAAATACCATACAGACAGTAACCGGGCACGGGAGTCTAACCCAGGACACTGGATCTTGGAGTCACTGTGATTAAACACTGTGCCACCATGTCTCTCACTATTAAGAGGTTAGGAGCATGCACTGATACAGTGCATTGCCGCACCCATCACAAACCAACTCAGAATCCAGATTAGGACCCAAGTGCAGCCATGCAAAGGGTGATACCCCAGCAACACTCTAGTTCAGATGAAGTGGAACAGTGTGAAGTTTTTTATGGTGGCTGGAGTGCCAATTCTGCCACCAGCCCCCAAGTTATTCCCTGCAGGTTGGAGGGCCTACATGCAAGGATGATTGTGTCATACCCAGGATGGAGCAATTGCAGGTTAAGGGCCTTGCTCAAGGGCCTAACAGAGCAGAGTCCCTTTTGGCATTTATGGGATTCAAACCGTCAACCTTCCGATTGCCAGTGCAAATCCCTAGCCTCAGAGCCACTCACTATTAAAGTAGCAAAATATAATTTTATCTAAGTTAAAGTAAGCATTTTATTCAATGGCCATTTTATAATCAATAGTTTACAAAATATGCATGTTTTTGGAGATAAAGGAGGAAAAACACCTGCCAAATGTGGGGAGAAATTGTAATTTCCTCCAAGTTAAAAACATTGCAACAACAACAATATTTATTTATATAGCACATTTTCATATAAATGATGTAGCTCCAAGTGCTTTAAAAGAGAAAAAAGACAAAATAAAAAATAAAATTAGGCAATACTAATTAACATAGCATAAAGTGATTTAAAATCAAGGACTTTGGATTTGTTGCAGCAGTAGTGGTGCTACTGTGCCACTGTACCACCCTAAATGTATAACCATGTCACATTAAAAATAAATATTAAATACACAATAAACATGCAACTTGTAGAAAATTAAAGAATGTATAACAAGAGTATAGCAGTAACAGAGTTACTGGCCACCAATAACTTTGTTTCATTACCACAAACAAACTGATTAGTTGTGCAGATACTTAGATAATGGAGTTTTGGTTACTGGTCAAGCAGCCGACTGTATATGAGTTAATACTCTAACGGCTCATTTAACATTTAAGAGAGTGGTGATAGCCAATTCTGCAATTCTGCTTGCAGCACTGCAGTATGAGGCACACAGAAACACATATTGCTAAACAAAATGTCAGTGAAGTGTGGGGGATCTAAAATAAAGGAAGTTACTTTCTCCAGATATCTCTTGTCACGAATGGTCTGTATGGATGGTATCTCCAGTGACAAAGTGGGCTTTACTAACCACCCACTGCAATGGCTTGTGGGTTACTGTAGTGTAGGTGTCATAGCAGACTGTGTTGTGGTAGGCCATTAAAGGCTCCACTGTTTGTCTATAGGAGTTAGTGAGGATTGGGGTAAACAGATTACATTTTCTCCTAAATATTGAGGGTGCCTTTGAGCCATCTTAACAATAGTTTCAGTGATCATAAGAAATCATCATTGAGATGGGACCCCTGAGAATTCAAAGCTACCCACAGTACCCTGTCAGTAGGCATATGTGGCCCAGTGATGGCACTGCTGTTTCGCAGTAAGGAGATCATGGGTTCATGTCCCAGGTCCTCCCTGCATAGAAGCTTTGAGTAATGAGAAATGTGCTGTATAAATATAAAGAAATATTATTTTTATATGGCACCCTGAATACCTTCTGAAAACCTCAATTACACTCCTTGGTTTCATTAAATTAAATTAGATATACTTTATTAATTTCAAGGGGTAATTTAGATGCATACAGCAGTAGAAACATATAAACAAAGATACAGACTGACAGGACAAACAAAACAATCAATCAATAATTAATAAATGTATATTGTGCAAAATTTGGAAAATTAACCTAAAGCATTTAATTTGAGATATCAGGAGGAAGCACTGAATTGCCCGATAGCAGCAGCAGAAAGACCCCTCATGATGCTGAGGGGTGGATTTTTGTACTAAACCATTCAGTAAGAAGTTTAGGTTCTCGCAGTAGACTGACTTGTCGTCTGTAATCAAACTGCTATTGCGGTGTAATCACCAAACTGAATATTACAGTTTGTATCAATCCTCAGTATCTTGGTAATGCAGTGTAAACAGGGAATACAGGAAAAGGGTGGGCAGACAGCCTGAGGTGCTGCATTGTTTAAACTGAGAATGTTGCTGTGCATACCACTGCTTTCTGGGCACCTGCAGGACAACAAGAGTAATAGCCTGTAGGCTGAAGAAGGGGCCCTGCAGCTATACTTTTATCTGTAGTGAGGGTGACATCATCATCTCTAGGAGAGCTCAGAAGAAGCTACGCATGACACTGGTACAGCAACTTGCTTTGAATATGCAGACCTCAGGGGAGGCTGTAAACTACTATTGCATAAGCTATCATTTGGGAAAACAGACAGTCTCTCATTTTAGGTCATTTGAGAAAAATAGGCCTTTGTTACCTGAGAGCATTGCGCAAATCAAGAAGTGCTTTCTAACATTCACTGGTACAGTAAAAATATCCACTAGGAACCTAAGGTGACAAATGATTGACTTGAAGCAACTCAATATGGCACCACTCAAAAATGTGTACAGTGGCAGTCTGCAAAATAAATAATGAAATGAAACAGATGAATAACAATCAGAACAGAACATACCAGTGTTAAAGCACTTACCCCCTGATCCAAAGAGATCCGCATTGAACTGCTTGTTAACTCTCATTTGTCCTGGTGTACATGAGGCTGGTTCCTGTTTGGAGCTCTTTGTAGTCCTGTAAGTAGAGGAATGGATGGACTGATCAATAACCCAAATGAGAATTTACTGTAACAGCATCATAAGCAGGTTAAGTAAATAGATGCCTTTGTTAAAATAATTAATTTTGCCTTTTCAGTTGCATGTGAAAAACTTAAGTATTCCTTGACAAAGTCAGTTTGACATACTTGTGTTTCTTCATCATTAAGCACTATTATAAAAGTGTTATGAATAATAATATTCATTAAGTGTCTCTAATTAGAGTGTGTTTAGATTGCCATTACCAGTATAATTGAAGCATAACTATATGCCAATGCAGTGTACTTACAGAGTATCAGTTTGCTTTAAGAGAGAAGGAAAAAAGGATTTGTGTAATCTTTTATCAATGTAATGAGTGCATTATGATTTCCTTAGTTCAGTTCAAGTCAATTCAGTTTATTTTAGTATATTGCTCTTTACTGAGTGCAGACACAGAGTGCTTTGAAAGGTTCTCTTCATAAAATGCAAGTATATATTTCACAAATTCCGAAATACAGAATTAGTAAACATAAAGACACAGGTTTCTTCAATCACACACCTGATTATCATGAATTGAATCTGTCCATTAATTAATTGTTGAGCTATGGTCAGTTGACAACAGAGAAGAGGAAAACAAAAACTCGAGTCAGCAGCATCCCTCGAGAAAAAAATATCTTGTGGTGTCCATGGTCATTTATAACAGACAAAGTCAGACACAGTCATAGTCCTGGAGACATCAGGGAACTAACGGCTCACCCTCTCCAGGGCATTGTACAGTAAAGTCGGTGTTGAGTCATCCAGTCTGATGACAGAATCTTTCCATCTGATGATTCCTGGGCTCTCAGTATCTGAGATGACCTTTCTATTGGCAGATGACTAGCTTGGCAGTAGAGAAGTACATCCAAGTGCCACATAAAGATACCAAGAAAATAAACAGAATAAAGGAAGGATAGTAACACTTTATTGTGGTTATTACTTAGATTTTTTTACAAATAACTTACAAACAAAGATGCAATATGCACAGCTAATCAACAGCTTTACTGAAGGTATGCTGGACTAAAATAGTGAATCTTCAGCTTTGATTTTGAAGCCAAGATCTGAGTCAGTGAATATGTGAAATGATCTGTCCGCTAATAAATTGACCTCCCACTGCCATTTTATTAAACATTGGAATCCTAAGTAGGTCAGCATCTTGAGATTTTAATGCCTGTACTGGTTTGTAAGTAGTGATAAGTTTAGTTCAGTAAAACAGGACCTTTGCTGTTTAAGGCTTTATATGTCAAATGCAAATTTTCAAATCAGCCCTAAGCTTAGCTGGAAGGCCTTGAGAACTGGAGTCATGCAGTCATACTTTCTAGTTCTTGTAATGATTCTTGCAGCAACATTTTGAATTAACTGAAAGCTGCATAAAGAACAGTTTGAAGAGCCAGTCTAGCCAAATCTTCTAGAAATAAATTCATGAAATAATTTCTCAGTATCCTTAGTGAGTATTAGTGAGGATGCTGTATATCTCAAACAGTACTTTGAGTGTTACATGCCACTCTTAGAAAACGATACTTTTAAAAGAGCAATCTGAGCAAAATCATTAATAAGAAAGCATTTTAACAACTCAGGGATTTCTGTGTCTAGCTGTCAAGATTCCAATTTTCTCCTGTCTTGTTTGACTTATTTTTGGTCTTTTTTCCTCCATTCTCTTGCTTTTGATTCATTTTAGTTTAGTTTTATGTGCCCTATTTATCCCTGCTGCCTTACTCTTCTCCTTGTCTGTTCTCAGGTGCTACAGTACTGCGATCAGCAGTTATCTGAGAGTCCTATTTAAGACTTTCACAGCACTAGCTATACAGGAGCCGTGGCGTTAGTTTGTTCTTCAGCACTCTTGTTATCAGTTCTTCTTTGGATTTAGTGTGTCTCTTTCAGACTCTTCATTTTATAATTTTTGAGCTTTTTTGAAATTTGGCTTTTAACTAGCAGTATTGGGTTTTGTTTTTTGAACTTTTTTTGGTTATTTATTTCTGAATAAATTTTGCATTTTTGTTGCATTCTTACACTGAATTTCATTTTCTTTATTAGTTAATAATATTTGCTTTATATTTCTTTTACTTTTTAATGTATTGTTTATTGAATTTTGATTGTTAAAACTTTTTGTTTTGTTTATAAAATTTGTGCTTAATATATTTTTGAGTAAAGTTCATTTTATTTCGGATAAGGGTTTCTGGCAATTCTTATAATTTTAGTCACTCAGAAATGTATTACTTCTAGTTGTCACACACACGACTATGCATGTTTTTTTGCAAATAACTTTTACCATAAAGAGTGCAACGTGAATCCAAATCATAGTCATTAGTGATGAGTAAAACAGGCAGGTTTTGATTCTAATATTGTCTTGCAAAACTGACACTAAAATTCATTTTGCAAATGATTTTGCAGTTACAAAATGCAAAAAACACAAAGTTTTTTTTTGGGATTTTAAAGTTTTTTTGGGTGTAAAACAAGAAATACTATTCCCTAATGCCTCGTTCACACTTCTATTTATCTGTGTTCTTTTCTGCAGCTGTTTTAAAGCATGTAATCCATACCACATTGCTAAAATCAATTCTATTTATGCTTGTAATTTACATCACCGTGGATGAGTGCAGTTCGTTTTTTAAATGTGATATGTTGCACATTTTTTATATGAAGACACTCTAAAATCCATCACTGTGCATACTACTATTTTTTTCTCGAGAGGAAAACTCAGTACTCGGAAAGTCACCACTGCCCAACCTCTCCCCTTTCCCGATGTTACTTACCAACCCATTTATCTGTATATGAGGATATGGAACCTCTGTTTTTTTT
>JANRMT010029032.1:0-10537 GCA_026402145.1 Polypterus bichir lapradei | reverse complement strand
AAATAATTAAAAAAAAAATTTTGACCAAAGATTAAACAAAATTTAATCCCTAATAAGTTTAAAGGTTTTTAATAAAAAGATGAAACAAAAAGCTGCATATTATGTCTTATCTTACATATAAAGATCTAGTGCCTCATGTACAACAGCACGCATAGATTTCATAATAAAACATTGCATATAGACAAAGCTGGAAATGTGTGTATGCTCAAAAAACACCAGATGCATAAAACTGTGTGAACAGCAAGTTCCACGCACTTCCCCTTTATAAATACCAAAGAACTTGAAATTTAATGCACGAGTACGTGTCTACAACCCCCCAACTCCTCCCAGAATTTAGCATTTTTGAATATGCAAATCAATATACAGTAAAGAGCCCCTTTCATTTATTGTTTTGTTAAAAGATAATGGTTTCCTCCAGGTACTCCGGTTTTCTCCCACAGTCCAAAGACATGCAGGTTAGGTGCATTGGCGATTCTACAGTAGATTGTCCCTAGTGTGTGGTGGGGGTGTGTGTGTGTGTGCGCCCTGCGGTGGGCTGGCGCCCTGCCTGGGGTTTGTTTCCTGCCTTGTGCCCTGTGTTGGCTGGGACTGGCTCCAGCAGACCCCCGTGACCCTGTAGTTAGGATATAGCGGGTTGGATAATGGATAGATGGATGGATGGATAAAAGATAACGATAAAAGGACATATAAAAAAGAATAATTTCAGTGAATGTGAAGTGGAGGCAAGGAAAAATATACTATTTGTTGGGTGAAGCAGTGGTATAAGCAACAAAAGCAAGTTGATTGAGTAATACAGAGTGGCGGAGACACTTGAAAGTTCAAGTTCAGAATGTCACATTGTTCCGAAATATAGTGGTCAGATATCAGTTGACATGAAAAGGCAAATCGCAGCCCACCATCTGATTATTTTTTTTCAAACCATATTGCAAATGCTAACCCCCATGCTAAGGACTTCTTCGGGTGCTGGCTAAACACACACCTCTGCCTGGGAAACATCTCAGCGATCATCTGGCTGTGTGCTGACGGTTGCTGTTCCGAAGTCACAAAATTCAATAATGGATGCTGTAAGAGATGTGGCCAATTAACTAAGGAATATAAGGTATGTACTATGTGATACTGACCACAAATTAAATGAATTGTTTAAAAAATAAATGCTGCACCTGATTGCCTGTTTTTATATTCTGCTAATTACGTTCAAACTAACTTGTAATGGTGTCAGATTTGGCTGATCATTTGGTGGGTCAGGTTCGGATTCATCATACCATACTCTTCAGGTACGGGCAAGCCACGATTGTGTACCACATTATGCAGCACTCTACGTGCTTGCACAATGCAACACACTTTCTCTGGACAATAGAGCAGCACATTAATAGAGTGAAAATGCTTTTTATTTAAATAAGCAAGTTCATTCTCTGAAGGCGCCTTTTTTAGTGTAGCTTTAGCAACAAGCGCCACGACTGATAGATTTTCTGCATTTTACATGGCTCTGTGAGGTGACTCGCTATCCTTAAAAGGACTGCTTGCCTTTTGTTGCACTGTGCGGAGTTGCCAAATTTATAGACTCTCCTGCTATAGATTATGTAATGACAGGTCATTCTTTTAGTGATTTATCCCTGGCTGATGTAACTTGTCCAACACTATTGCAATAGTAAAGTGCGTGCAGTTGTCCGGTCAGATTACATTTAGAAAAGCAGACATTGCCAAGAATTGTGCATTGATGTTTCACTGTTCAAACACAGTGTAAGGAAATCTTAAATCTATCTGGATGAAAAGCTGTTAATACTAGCCTGTAGAGCTGGCACGACTCAGTGATGTTTGTGGATTACCCGATTGTCAGCAAGTTCTCATTGAAAAGCTCCTGTAGCTAAAAACTCAAAGGTGGACAGAAGTTGCAAAGAAGCAGACAGAGCATGATTCCTCATAGTCTGCCTTTGAAAAGCTGGCCCCAGTTCATCACAAGAGGATAACTCTAAGAAATCGAAACATCTAAGAAGCCAATCATCATCATCTATACTTATGTACTCTCTTCTAATTCTTCCATTTGCAATGTGTTCTAACAACGCTAAAGCAGCAATTTGGAATAGTTTGGCCATTCCGTGCACCATTATATTCTTACAGAATGATTACATTCAAGTGAATAAAATTTGTAAGTGATATGTAATTAATTTTGATGTATTTGATAAATCCTGCATCATGGATGCGAATACGAAAACGACATAGAAACAGTAGCACTGCTTTAGCACTGGGTGCTGCCACTTTGCAAAACCAAGCAGAAAAGTGCATATGCATGTTGTGAGGCTGCCGTGAAAATGTGCATGGCTTTACACAAAGTTTAGTTTTTACACATCTCAAAGTGAGCATAGAAACAAGGGTACACAACATTTTTGTGCATATGCACTATTTATACATGAGGCCCCTAAGCACATACAGTAAGCACTACTACTGTCCAGGACATGCCAAAAGAAAATAAACTTAGACTAAAAATCCACTATATTACATTAATTTACTTTTGTAAAGCAATCTTTTGTGTAGCGATGGAACAAGTTATTTACAAATTACTAATTACATTATCCATACACATAAAGATACAGCTCAGTTTAAACACACAGTAAATCAAGCAATGCCAAACCGATTAACACACATTGATGCTAAAAATATACAGCGTTCCAATTAATATTACTGCTGAGCTATGACCAGTTGACAGTGGAAAAGAAGAAATTAAAAACCCCGGTCTGCAGCATCCTTGGAGAACACTCTAGGGCAGGGGTGTCAAACTCAAGGCCTGCTGACCAGATTCAGTCCTTAGACATTTTTAAAGGGGACCACCTTATCAATATATAAACCATGTTAGATGTGACCTGTGATGATTGTTGGTTTTTTCAAAGACCCCCTTTTTTGTTTGTTTCATATGCAGTGTGTAATTTAGGAGGATGACTTTTATACCTGGCATTAAAATGTGTCTTCAGTGTTTAGTAGCTGTGTTTCAGTGTGCTGTGCAGATAATCTGTAGTTAGAGTGGGAACCATGTCATACTGTTCTTCTCACATTTTGAAGGTGCACAGGAGTTAGGGTTGGCTACTCCTCTGCTACCACCGCCCTACATGTAGGGTTTGTACACTTTAGTACATTTGAAATTCAGCACTTTTTATGACTTCTCCAGGGCCAACCAGCACAAGAATATAGGGCTAATTTACACTCTGGTTTTGAATATCAACAGTAAAATTACATGAACTCAGTAAGAACACATATGAACACAAAAATGTGGCTTATGTTAAATTGCTGACCGTTTACTAAAACTTAAGTTAAAGGCTCACACTATTTACCCCAGAACGATAGCACAGTTCTGCACTATTTATGCAATTCTAGACAGGGCCAATACATTTTTAAAACAAATATATTGCTTTCTGGACAACAAATATGCAATTATGCATGTAGTGCTCACAAAGCAGGCTTATACCAATATTGTGGTGTATGCAAGCAAAAGATGCAAAGAAATCATGAAATAAGCAGGTTTTCTTTTTTTTTGAGTGCTGTTCACAAAAACAATACTTTAAAATGCACTTAATATAGAAAGTCTACTGTGTTGAAGTGCTAGCAACCCGATGCCTATTAGGGAAATAAAAAATTATTTTACCATATTTTAGTAGTAAGTTGTTGTGGATTAGAAGTACAAGGTATACCTTGGGAAGGGTGTCACACATTGTATGACTCTCTCCCACTATCAAGAAACATTTTCTGAAAAAGGTTAATGACATTTTCATCATGTATAAATAATGCTTGTCCATCACATTTAACACCCACAGGATTTCATCTCACAAGCGCTACGGCCGACTAGTCCACTGGCACTTGAACAGGTGCAGCAGACAAATGTGATGATAGTTCTGCATAGGTCCAAAAAAATTCCTAACAAAATTACTGTCTTCTTTGCTCTTCCTCGGTTTGCAGTGTTTACTTTCTTTCATATGACTTTTAAAAGTGGACTCACGCATACACCCAGTGTCCCAACTACTTCATGACGTATTGACGCCCAGCCATTTGCTTATTTGATTTGACTTATTGAAGCCAATCTCTGTAGTCAGCATCTTTCAATCATTTTAAGCAAAAACTGCACTTTCCTTGCATTTTGACTGCTTGATAATCACAGAGACACATCAAATATACACAAATGTAATTTACCTTGCTAACTATTTAAAACTTAATGCTAACTCACCACTACATATACTGTATATATATATATCAGTTTGTCCACATGCAAGGTGATATTAAAGCGCCAAGTCATTAAGCGTGATATTAATGCAAAATGTGGGCGTCATATTGGGAAAATACCACATATTTTATCTCATTATATGTGATTATTGGAATTCACTTTAATACTTTTTTTAGTTGTCCATAACTTTATCATACTTCACTCAATATTTAAATTCCATTTATCAAAGTAGACATTTCACTTTTGTAATTTTTAGATATGGAGAATTAATTACGTATGTTCTGCACTTGAGTTACAGTAAATCTCATCTTTGAGATATCTGGAAAAAGAAGCATCTGAACAAAAGTGCAAAGTGCACATAGACATGAATCAAGCAAGGAGTCAAACCCAGTGTTTTGTCTTGATAGAGTGATATATTACTCTACTTTTCATTTTTGTATTATTAATATGTAGACTTTGTCAGAATGCCTCAAATCTCACAGACTTACCACTGTTTATAAGGTATTGTACCATATAACTTCTCCCCACCTTCCCTTCTAAATGTATAACCTCAGGTAATTAGGTGTAGTAAAAGACAAGCAGGAGTTAAGTTACAATTTCAATAATGTATTATTGATAATATTCATAAATAATAACAATAAGCGAAGTACATTTGAATATTGGCAACCATAAAACCTGATAAAAGCTGATGTGAAATTTCAGGCGGCACACAGACTTTTTAGTTACTCAAAAACGTCTCTAGTTAAGTCCTCATGTTTGGTCAGCTTTCTTCAGATCAGGCCTCATGCCTGTCTCAATATGGCTGCCGAGCTGTGGTCTTCAATGTGTTGCCCTTTTCAGTTCATGGTGTGTGAGATACTCTTTCATCAGATGTTTGTAAGAGAGAGAGCTATGGAGGGGTAAAGCAAGCAAGTTTATAGATTCTCTGCCCACAACCTAGAGCCAACAGGGTGTCATGGTTCACAGCCACACTTCAGACGAATTGGGCACAGAATGCCTTCACACTTGCCCCCAAAACCATTTGTTAAGGTGAAGCTTGTCAGCTAGGCAGTCTGGCTTTCCTGTCGGGGTTGACTGAGAGAGTCCTGCAGAGAATCACTTGCAAAACTTGTTTGAGGTGCTTCCCCCAACCCTGTCGTAAAATTCACTATCCTGGCTTAGTCCTTGGTGTGGTGGGGATGCTAAACATGAATGCTGCTCACTAATGAAATACTAATATTACATTGCTTTGCCTAAGTTACCAATAAAGACACACAAAATATTTATCAACTTGTATGCAAAATTTCACACCACAACACCCAGATTGCTGAAGCTGTAAGGCAGCAGTTCCAAACACTGCACCATTAAGACTCTCGCAATCCACTTGTCCCATAACTTTGATAACCTTTGACAGAATAAGCTTTCATGTTCTATAATCAAGAGGGATTATTGATCTTAAATGATGTTTTAGTTTTTTTTTCTTTTTTCAAAAACAAAAATGATTTCTAGAATACTTCTCACATACTTTCTAGAATATTTCTCAAATACTTTTCATATTACTGCATTGCCATATATTAAGACTGTATATTATAGTGATATGTAGTACAATGTATGTTACACAAGCAATGCTATTGATGCATGAAATTAAGGTATACAGTAATATGCAAACTTCATTTTCAGCAATTTCTACAGAAGATAACAGAACACATTACAAGGAAGTAATCTTACATTTCAGAAAATGATACTGTGATATATGCTTTAATGTTGTGAGTGCAGAAACAAATTGCTAATGGAAAAAATGACTTAACCAAAGTACATTTTATTATTTTCTACAGGAAGACCTTGTGACAATTTATTTTGCCAATTTTGCATTTATTTTTTAAATTTACAGATTTCATATATTGTATATCATATATATCCACTGCACACTTATACATGTACAATTCGTACCACCCTGGTGAAGGTGATTATAGATTTATTGGCAGGTGTGCTAATGGGATGACAGTGAAAAATGCCATATGAATTCATAAGCTGACTTCAACATTTTCTATACAGACAACTCTTATATCAGCAAATGTGAGGGGATGTTAATTTATCAATGTGTTAAAATGTTAAGAAATGTTAATAATATTGATATTTTTAGTAACATGACACTTTACGGTATGGTGATGTTTTGTTGTGGTAGAATCTTAGGGTGACCCTATTCCCGTCTATACTCTATAACGTAGACTTTGACAAAATGCCCCAAATCCTATATTCTTAACACTCTGTCAGGGTTGACTGCTATTGTAGTCGAATACTTCCTTTTCTTTTATATCTGCTATCCCAGTCCATCAGGCAGAATACCAGAACAGACAGCAGAAAAAATTACACATTTATATCATATTATTGATAAGAGCAGTTGTCTTCTTAACACCTGATCTACCATTTTCTAACTTTAATCATCCCAGGTTCCTTCCATTTTCTGTCATGGGCGGCTCAACTTCTTCCTTCTCTACGACCGGTACAACAGGTTTCCACTTCTCAGCTTTAGCCTGCTTATGCTCGCCACTCCACTGGAAGATGGAGGAGTATGGATTTAGAAATTTCAGAGACTTCTCTCCTAACCTGATGCTATTTCTCAAATTCATAATAGGTTGGCCTACACTTGCACCTTAAGCTCATACAAAAAGTCACAAACACACACACACCCTATCCAATTAAGCACTGTTTATAAGTGATGCCTGCACAGCCTGTCACACAATAGTACTCCACAAAGAGACTTACTAGCTTCAGTGTGAACCACATATGGATATCAGTGAGACTCATGAAGGCTAATACACCTTGGTTAATGCCACTTACCCACCAACAATGTGTTACTTCTACCATACCGTTCTCTATTGGATAATGACATTCATCAACCGGCTAAACTCTGTGGGCAAAAAAAAGGCAATCTTCTTACACCAGGTGACTTGCAACTACTTTACCCACTCACAGACACACACACATACTTGAGCACTAATTTTAAGTGGTGGCCACACTGCCAGGCAACCTCTTCAGTACTTCATATTAGGTCTCACCCCAAAATCCTGTCGACTACACCAAGTGTTTTATTGTGGTAGGGTCCTACGGTGATCCTATTCCCCTTCATACTTTTTATTATGTATACCTTAACAGAATGTCTCTATATTCATGATATAGCTTCATATGTTATATTATATTACATTTTATATTTATGACCTTAGGTGACAAGATAGAGTACCAGAACAGTCATGAGAAAAAGTTACATATTTATTTATGTACTAAAGATAACATGCCCAAAATAATAAACAAAATAAAACAAGTGTTGACTTAAAATAATACAACCTGATAATAGGCTACCAGGTGACTGACAGTCTGGTCCGGCATGGCCCCTGATCCAGCATTGCCTTATATAGGCAGAGTTGACATTTTATATTATTTCTAGGGTTTGTTTTTTGCTTTGAATTTAAGGTTTTTATATTAATTTTGCAATTTCTATGATTCCATTTTGTTTTTTCTAGTAATTTACACCATTTCATTCACTGCCTGAACTTGCTTAGTTTAATTCAGGGAAATGGGAGCTGGAAGCACAAGGTATAAAGGTGTAACAATGATGTGCATGGAAAAAAAACAAACCAGGAGAAGAGTGTACACATGCTGTACAAACAGAAACCTGGATGGAATTTGAACTCAGTATCCTAGACCTGTCAGACAGCAGTGCAATCATTGTGCCACTAGCTTAAGTAATTTATGTTGTTTCCACATTATTGTAGATTCATTATTTTTATCCTTTTTTTCAGTAGCCTAATCTCTCTAAGCCAACCTCATTTTTTTTTAACTAATTTTACTTACTGGATACACTGGGCTTAGTTTGCTGCACTGGGGAAACAAGGTGCTACTGTACAAGAGATCCTCAAGGTGAAATCATGATTTCCTTATTAAATTCTACTATAAAATATAACTAGAAACAGAAAAACAAACTTAATGATAATACCATAAACATTAATTGTCTTTTAACTCCATTTCACTGTAGCACTGTGAAATGGTTTTCCACTGTCTGAGTGTAAAGAGATGTATTGCATTATGAATTGTGTGGGAAAGGCTACTTCATTACTAAAATGAACATTAAGCAAAATTAATACAAAATATAATCAGTGAATACTGTGTGGGACTGACAAATACAAATCTGTACATGAAAACTCATTGGCAGAGGGAGTTCAATGCAATTATTATTTACTAGCATAATTG
This sequence comes from Polypterus bichir lapradei, assembly GCA_026402145.1. Lineage (NCBI taxonomy): Eukaryota > Metazoa > Chordata > Cladistia > Polypteriformes > Polypteridae > Polypterus > Polypterus bichir. The sequence goes on along the minus strand of JANRMT010029032.1, from coordinate 2,103 downwards.
AATAAAAGTCATTATCTTCACTGAATGTGCAATTTGTATTCTGTCAAGTATGAGAAATGAATTTTCTTGGAATAGGAGGTGGAGGATGTGGGTATATTTTCCTTTACACAATCATACTAAAAGTATGAAGACAAAATGTTGCCTTCTGCATGGCTAGTTAGGCTGAGATACAGTCACCTGCTTCACAAAAGAAAGCAACAATGTGCGGCTGGTTTTGCAATTGTGACTCACTAGAGAGGACCTGTTCCTTCTTTTCTCTGCACTGCAATTTTCTTATATCATTATTGAGGTTATTTTCTGTTTAATTTTGGTAGTGAAAATGGGCAGCTTTATGTTTGATGAATACTTATATTGTACCACATACAGCACCTGCCATTAGCAGAATTATTTTTATGTGTGTGTATATATATATCATATAGTAAATATGCATTTGCAGTATATAGTAAAACACTACCATATGTGTACTCAAATTATTCCGTTATTGCAGTGTATATTAATTCAATGCTATTTTAAATGAGAAATCAAGTAGGCATTTATTAGGATTATATTAAGATAAAGTGAAAGATTCATAAAATCATTGTTAATTAGTACCAGCCAATATTTAGCAAACAGAAATTATGTATAAAATGAGCTATTAATAAAAAAAATAAAGTTTCCAAAACAGTGAAAGTAATCAGTGAAGAGAAGGACTGATTCTGCAAACACTTAACGAAGAAAACACTGGTGTGAGAAAAGTGGAATGATGACAATTGCTCAGTAAAACAATGCTGAATACATATTACTTGGACTCTCATTTAAAGAGATAGTATATGCACACACTGAGCAAATTGATAGGACAATTATACTAACATTGGGCGGCACCTCCTTTTGCTCTCAAAATAGCCTCAGTTCTTCACGGCATGGATTCCAAAAAATGTTGAAAACATTCCTTTGAGATTCTTGTCCATGCAGAGATGACTACACCATACTGTATAATGTCTACAGTTGTGTCCACTGTACATTCATGCTCTAAATATCCCATTTACCACATCCCAAAGGTGTTCTACTGAATTCAGGGATGCACATGTTCATTAACAATATTCAAATAGAACAGGCATTCAAGTGGTTATTAATTAGTATTAACTGGCCCAAAGTGTGCCAGGAAAACATTTCCAACACCATTACACCACCTCAACCTGCTTGGACTATTGACACAAGACAGACTGAGCGCATGGATTCATGCTGTTGGCACCAAAATCTGACCTAAAATCTGTGTGCCTCAGCAGAAATCAAGATTTAGGAAACCAGGCTATATTTTTCCAGTCTTTAACTGTCCAGTTTTGGTGAGCTTGTGCCCACTACAGCCTCAGTTTCTGGTTATTGGTTGACAGGAGTGGAATCCAACATGGTCTTCTACTGTTGTAGACCATCTACTTAAAGGTTGCGGCCTTTCTGTGAGCTCGATGCTGTCTGTCCAGTCTCCTTTGAACTCTCTTATCAAAAAGGCATATCCATCCGCATTTTTTCCTAATTCTGGTGTTGGATATTTTATATAAACATTGACTGAAGTTCCTGACCAGGATCTGCATGATTTTATGTATTACTGCCACATGATTGGCGAATTAGATAACTGAAAGGTGTATGGGTGTCTCTAATAATTTGCAAAGTGAATATATAAATGTAAAAGTGAAGGTATAAATTAGCCAACTTCGAAAATGCTGAAATTATCCCTCAACTTCTTGTTTGTGATTCACTGTTTTACCAGTGCATTTCTTTCCTGGTAAATACTACATTTATTTTTGATACAGCATATCTGCTTATATAATAAAACACCAAGGTCTGTCTGTCCAGTCCCTCTGAGCAATATGATTGGTCAGTTTGGCTTTGGTGATGCGACTGAACAAGGATGTGCAAGTTTTAGACACATGAGGAGGAGAAACAGCATAGCAGACGCTCTGAGAAAATCACCTTCAAAGATGTTAATATATAATGGCAGAATATAAGAAGAAGGCTTTACAGAAACATGCTCGAGAGAAGGAGTGCTGGTGAAGAGATGTTCAGACACACACACACACACATATATATATATATATATATATATATATATATATATATATATATATA
>JANRMT010028962.1:7377-21690 GCA_026402145.1 Polypterus bichir lapradei | reverse complement strand
ATGAATATGGTAGTATGTCACTCGCTCGCTTCTTAATGTTTCGCTGCCTTCTCAATTATATAATGCATGTTTTGTTCAGCGTATTTTGGAGCTCTTCCTGGTTTTCTACATAGTGCGTTGACAGTCAGTTCACGTGATTACGTGGGCGGCGTAATGATGTCACACGAAACTCCGCCCCCACGGCGGTCAAGCTCAACTCCATTACAGTAAATGGAGAAAAATACCTTCCAGTTATGACCATTACGCGTAGAATTTCGAAATGAAACCTGCCCAACTTTTGTAAGGAAGCTGTAAGGAATAAGCCTGCCAAATTTCAGCCTTCTACCTACACGGGAAGTTGGAGAATTAGTGATGAGTCAGTCAGTCAGTCAGTCAGTCAGTCAGTGAGTGAGTGAGTGAGGGCTTTGCCTTTTATTAGTATAGATAGATATAGATATAGATATAGAGATATATAGATATATATAGATATGGGAACAACACTCATATGAATGACAAAACAATTACATTAACAATCATGTTACGTTATTTTTTAAATTTTTCCTTTTCTTTTTCATACCTTCTTCAACACACTACTTCTCCGCTGCGAAGCGCGGGTATTCTGCTAGTATACATATATATATACCCGCGTATCGCAGCAGAGAAGTAGTGTGTTAAAAAAGCTATGAAAAAGAAAAGGGAACATTTTAAAAATAACGTAACATGACTGTCAATATACAGTATTTGTTTTGTGAGTGTTACTGATTGTTGCTGTCATCAAGGATTTGATTATCATTATTTCTTTCAATCAGGTTCGTATTTGTAGGATGTGTTGTGTTCAAGTTACATTCCGTGTTTGTCAATCGTTGTAAAGATGACAGGTTTCATTCATCGATTCGTTTCTTACTGCATCAATAAACAGCTCGTCTTCCTCTTTATCTGAGATGTGACACACTGCATGCACGGGTTTTTTTTTTACACTGTCTTCCTTTAGCGTGACATTGACTTTTTCCACCGTGTGCTTTGTTTCCGCAGTAGCTGCACTTATGAATATGCTTGTATGTATCAGACGTTTCATATTTTTTGCTGCCTTTTCAATTGTGTAATTCGGTTTTTGTTCAGCGCTCTTTGGAACTGTTGCTTTTTGTCTGTGCACTGCGGCAGTTCACGTGAGCCGCTCGGTGTACATGCATTGAAGTTTCCCAGCTGTGCTGGTGCCATGTCATGCTATGTCCATGGCTGTATCTAATGTTACCGAAGTCCCGGCACTTAAAAGTTTCTCTCGCAGTTTCGCTGAGTTTGTGCCAAACACCACCCTGACCATCTCATCTTCCTCTGCATAAGCACAGTCCTTCACCTGTGAATATTTAGTGGGAGTTTGCTATTGGATTGCCGCTGACGGACGGCCTTATATGGGTAGGCACTAAATTACAAACGCCAGCGGCAGCCTGTCTATGAACTTAATTTAAAGTGTAGGTTTACATCGTGCTTTGTTTCCGAAGTAGCAGAACTCATGAATATGGTTGTATATGTCACTCGCTCGCTTCTTATTGTTTCGCTGCCTTCTCAATTATATAATGCATGTTTTCTAAAGCGCTTTTTAGGCCTCTTCCTGGTTTTCTACGTACTGCGTGATTACGTGGGAGGCGTGATGATGTCACACGAAACTCCGCCCCCACGGCGTTCAAGCTCATCTCCATTACAGTAAATGGAGAAAAACAGCTTCCAGTTATGACCATTACGCGTAGAATTTCGAAATGAAACCTGCCCAACTTTTGTAAGGAAGCTGTAAGGAATTAACCTGCCAAATTTCAGCCTTCTACCTACACGGGAAGTTGGAGAATTAGTGATGAGTCAGTGAGTCAGTCAGTGAGTGAGTGAGTGAGTGAGTGAGGGCTTTGCCTTTTATTAGTATAGATGAGTATAGTGGAATGGAGAGTGCGTTGTACACTGTATTGTCCTAATAAAAATGATTATTGGACTTTTATCTGGTGTCTGGGATCTGCTCTGAGGGTTCAAGGGGCCGACAGTGCCCCCTATCTATCAGTTTGTAAAGAAGAATTACATCAATAAAATCAAATAACTTGGAAGGTATGATATTTCTGATCTTTTTATTATGTTGGCAAACCATTGTGTAAAAAAAAGGTTAAAGTGATGAAAAATAGACTTTTTCTCCACTGCATAACATTTTTAAATTGTTTTGATCTTTTTGTTTTATATCATAAAACAAACGCTAATAGTATTAATTAATTTCAAAATTTGTAGTCTTGTAGTTGAATTAAACACCTGTGCCTCACACAATTATTTTTCAGAACTAAATCACTCTGACACTTCAGTGTGATATATTGTGTATTTATGCAATCATTTATACAAATGTTCTCATTAGAGGGTCATGGGAACCTCTTCTGGCAGCAAAAACATGAAAGGTAGAACCATCTATAGATGAGATGCCAGTCTAAGAGGGGGCACATTCACACAACCACTGTAATCACATTCTTCTGACATGCATGTTTTTTTAAGATGTTGGAGGTATTTCAACCGATGTCAAGGCTGGCATATAATCTTAGGTCCAAGAAGCTGGGAAGCATGTTCTGTTAAGGCTGTACGCGTATCACCATTCAATAATACGAAACTGTTGCAAGTGATACAGTTTCAGATGTGCAAATAGGGCCTTACCATTAATCAACAAACTAATGAAATAATGATCTGTGAAAGGATTAACTACAACTGCTTTTGTACAAAAACATCTGAGCTCTTGGAAAGTCTGAAAATTCAGATCCTTATTTCATGCCAGAAAAAATGCATGTGCAGGAGTCCAAGAGGTTTATTTGCTCTGGTTATGAAGCAAGACTAACAAAACTAAGGCTAGGCGCGTGTCCAGCTTCAAAGCTGTAGCCAGGAAGGTACGTTTATTTTGTGTAGCTCTTTCCAGGTTATTCAGCTGCATTAGGAAAAATTAACATTAATATTTTAGATTGAAATAACTAGAGCTTTTTGTAAATGTTTTCTTTTTAAACACTTGCACTTCATAAATACTTAATTGTAGGGTATTATGGGGCTGCATTGGTTACCATTGCTGCTTCATGGCTCTAGGCACCTTGGTGTCATTCCCTGTATGGAGGTTACACATTCCCTGTATGCCTGCATCGGTTTTCTCAGGGTATTTGTGTTTCAGTCTTCCTCCATAAACATGCTTGGTAGATTAATTGGCAACTCCAACTCGGCCCACCTTGAGTGGTTATAGATCTGAGCCTGTGATAAAGTCAGATTTTTGTTCGGAAATGTTTCCTGCTGTTGGGGTTTTAATCTATTAATGGAAAAAAATAATTCGTAAAATGGATGGAATTGTGTAATAATTCCTATGTTTTGTTATGGTTGTTGAGAAGAATATTATAAATACAGGACAAAGGCAACAATTTGACCACAAAAGGAAAATACGTTCTGATAGTAAGATGAAACTGCAAACTTCAGGCAGTTTGTATTTCCTTCTGCTTTGCCAACTGGTATGTACATCATAAATGACGAAGAAAGCTTATATCCACAACACAGGAGGAGGACAAGACCATTAGCATTGTTCCTTTTAAGGAGAGGAGTTCAGGAACCCCTTCCGTATTCTCATCTCCGTGTTAGAACCAACCATGATCTATCATGCCCAGGCTCTAGGGTCCTTCAATGAATTACTGAGTGAAGAGTCTGAATACTTGTGTGGATGTGATGTTTCAGTTTTTTAATTGTTATAAATTTGAAAAAAATTCTAAAATCCTGTTTTCACTTTGTTATTATGAGATATTGACTGTTCTTTGATGTTTAATGTAAATGATTTTAGCACATGGCTGAAACATTTGCAAAAAGTACAGGGGTCTGAATACTGTGTGAACTGGCAGAAAATCTGCAAATCCAGGTGTGTAAAGCTTGTCGCATCATACCCAAGACACACATTTTCAACTGTGGGACCTCATATATATATACAGGTGTGTGCCTTTCCTAATCATGTCCAATCAACTGAAGTGGACTCCAAACAATGTGAAGAAACATCTCAGTGATGATGAATAGAATGGCATGCACCTGAGTGAATTTCAAATGCCAGAGCAAAAGGGTCTGAACATCTGTGTCAATGTGATATTTCAGTTTTTTTATTTTTAATAACTAAGGGGCTTTGCCCCCTGCTTGCTTCGCTCACCAACCCCAGTGGCTAAGATTGCCCGTGTAGTCATTTTTTCTTTGTGATGAAATTCTTCAATAAGATCTGGACATAATACATCTTCTTTAATTGCGAACCTAAAGTGAGGAAAATGTTAAAATTCATAAGAGCTGAGAGAGCAGAAACTGTGTCTGACAAAAGCATTCACCTGAATGAGAGGTGAGATTACTGTGTGTGTGGTTGAAAATGGTTGTGAGGAGGGTGTGACTTGAAAAAATGTCACGGTCAAAGTCTCATCTCATGGGACTTGAAAAAATCTTCCATAAAGTCTCGTCTCGTTGCAGGATTTTTTTATATAATAGAGAGATTTTGGAAAAGTTTCTAAAACACTGTTTTTGCTTTATCATTTTATGGGTATTGCTTGATGTAGGAAAGAATTAATTTAAATGATTTTAGCACAAAGCCGCAACATAGCAAAAGGGTGTAAATACTTTCTAAAATTTTTCCTGTGTATAGAAAAAATATTTTTGCACATTATGAAGTCTTTTGCAATATCATGTTTATTTAGATATGGGCACCGGCATATTGTTCCTGTTTCTACAACATTGCTGTGCATTGCGTTAGATGACCAAAAATGTAATGTGTGACATCACCACTTCAACAGCATTACAGTCAGCATTGTGCACTTCCTAGTCATATGAAATGGCAGATAAAAATTCTACTTTTTGGCATGTGTATTTTTCAGTGTTGACTTACCATTTGAAAGACTCCTGTGCTTCAACTTTTTCACTACAATTTAGTTTTTAGATTTTGAAGAAAGATATGACTGATTTTTTGAAGTAGAATCTTTTTGGTTAGCTAAAATGTCTCTTCTTCTGGTGTGTTTAATTTGAAGAACGCAAATCCAGTGCTCTAATTGGTTTTCTGGAGAACAACAGGCTCTGACCTTAGCTAGGTTTTCTGACTACACGTATTGAACTTTTGGCACTTTTGTTTTTTCTAATTTTTGTTTTTTTTGTTGTTTTAACCTCTGCCTGTTTTCTCTCTTTTTTCTGTTATTGGTGACCAGTTTCTCTCCTTAATTTTCTAAAACTGCTTGGACAATAAACGTATTCAAATCATTACAGAAAATTGCCTTCTGCACACTCTCAGCACCATGCTGGCCAGATTGTTTTATTTATTACTTTGTGAAATAGATGTATCTCTTCATCTTTAACATACTTGTTTTGCTGTTTAAACCCAGAAGAAGAGAAATATGAGCTGCTGAATGGATAACAAGAGAACGCAAAGATAGTAAAAAAGTCAAAACTGCTCAAATCCAAGTTTTGAGTATGAACTCCTGACAGCATAATGTGGGTCTCAATGACACCTCTAGAGCTACCGGCTTTACCTTGGAGACAACAGGGCTCTAACTATCCCATTTACGATTTCTTTGCTGCAATTTACTGTCCTACAGACCATGGGTTGATCTATTTTCAGTGCTCCTTGGCTTCAATGTCTGTCTTCTCTATCTAACTGTAAACACAAACTGGATGGTATACCCTCTAGTATCTTGAAAGAATAGCAGGTCTTTTCCAACATGACGCATTCAGTGTCTTACTCTCACACCATCAGAGGACAAACTTTTAGTGCAGCATCTTCAGTGAAAGAACCTTCCCTTCATTTGAAAGCACCTGTTACCCACGCTGGTGTATTATGGTGGTGTGGGTATCTCTCTGACTATAAACACATTGACAGATAAAGAGAGAGGTTGGGAGTATGCGCTGATTACAGAGCGTTGCGGCACCCAACACACGACAAACCACCTGGATTGAGATCGGAGTACAGCCGTGCAACGGGTGACACATTAGAACATTAGAACACTCTAGACGAGAATAGGCCATTCAGCCAAACAAAGCTCGCCAGTCCTATCCACTTATTTCTTCCAAAAAAACATTGAGTCGAGTTTTGAAAGTCCCTAATGTCTTACTGTCTACCACACTACAGTACTTAGTAGCTTATTCCAAGTGTCTATCGTTCTTTGTGTAAAGAAAAACTTCCTAATGTTTGTGCGAAATTTACCCTTAACAAGTTTCCAACTGTGTCCCCGTGTTCTTGATGAACTCATTTTAAAATACAAGTCTCGATCCACTGTACTAATTCTCTTCATAATTTGAAAAACTTAAATCATGTCACCTCTTAATCTTCTTTTGCTTAAACTGAAAAGTCGCAGATCTTTTATTATTTCTTCATAATTCATCCCCTGTAGCCCTGGAATCAGCCTAGTCGCTCTTCTCTGGACCTTTTCTAGTGCTGCTATATCCTTTTTGTAGCCTGGAGACCAAAACTGCACACATTACTCAAGATGAGGCCTCACCAGTGCATTATAAAGGTTGAGCATAACCTCCTTGGACTTGTACTCCACACATCGTGCTATATAACCTAACATTCTGTTAGCCTTCTTAATGGCTTCTGAACACTGTCGGGAAGTCGATAGCTTAGAGTCCACTATGACTCCTAAATCCTTCTCATAAGGTGTACTTTCAATTTTCCGACTGCCCATTGTGTTTTCAAACCTAACATTTTTACTTCCTATGTGTAATACTTTACATTTACTGACATTAAATTTCATCTGCCACAAATCTGCCCAAGCCTGTATGCTATCCAAGTCCTTCTGTAATGATATAACGTATTCCAAATTATCTGCTAGTCCACCTATCTTGGTATCATCTGCAAACTTAACCAGCTTGTTACTTATATTCCTATCTAAATCATTTATATATATTAAAAATAGCAGCGGCCCTAGCACTGACCCCTGTGGAACACCACTCTTAACATCAGCCAATTCTGATGAGGTTCCTCGCACCATCACCCTCTGCTTCCTGTGACTGAGCCAGTTCTGTACCCATCTAAAAACATCTCCCTGAACTCCCACTTCTTTTAATTTGATGCCCAACCTCTCATGTGGCACCTTATCAAATGCTTTCTGAAAGTCCAGATAAATAATATAATATGCTCCACTTTGATCGTATCCTTTTGTTGCCTCCTCATAGAATTCCAGCATGTTAGTAAAACACGACCTCCCTCTTCTGAACCCATGCTGACTGTTCAGAATAACTCCAGTCCTTGCCATGTGTTGCTCAATCTTATCCTTAATAATTCCTTCCATTAATTTTCCTGTGATGCATGTTAAGCTTACTGGCCTATAGTTGCTTGGATCTGCCCTGTCATCCTTTTTATATTATGGGATGATATTTGCCATTTTCCAGTCCTTCGGAATCTCTCCAGTGCGCAGTGACTTCCTAAAAATATGTGTCAAGGGTTTATATATGTACTTACTAGCCTCATTAAGAACACAAGGATAAATATTATCTGGTCCTGGTGATTTGTTTGATTTCAGCTTATTTAATCTGAGCAGCACTTCTCCCTCTTCAATTTACAAATCCATCAGTACCTCCTTAGTAGTCGTGTTTACCTCTGGGAGGTTATCCACTCGCTCACTTGTAAACACCTCCGAAAAATGTAAGTTTAGGGCATCTGCTATTTCACTGTCTGTATCATTTAATTCTCCTTTACTATTCCTGATGCACTTCACCTTCTCCTTGACTGTTCTTTTACTAATAAAATACTGAAAGAATCTCTTAGGGTCTTCTTTCGCCTTATCTGCTATATTCCTCTCCAACTGTCTTTTAACCTCCCTGATATCCTTCTTAATGGTTGCCCTCATGTTCTCATACGCGCTACGATTCACTTTGCAGTCATTAGTCTTGTATGCCTTATAAAGCAGTTTTTTCTTCTTTTTTAAATCTTTATTAATCCATCGTGGAGTTTTTTTTTAGTTTCCTATTAATTCTAAATTTAGGTATGTATCTGTTCTGCATTACATGTAAAACATTTTTAAACCTGTTCCACTGCTCCTCGACTGTCTCCACAGTTAAAAGCTTATCCCAGTGTATCCTACTTAGACTTTGTCTACTCAAAATTAGCCCTACCAAAGTTCAACTTAACAATTTTAGTCTTTGCATCTGCACTCTTACAAAATACTGAGAATTGTATTACATTATGGTCACTTTACCCTAGTGGTTCAATCACCTCTACACCCTCAATTCTATCCTGATTATTACAGAATACTAAATCCAGACAGGCTTCACCCCGTGTTGATGCTTTAACATGCTGTGTTAAAAAACAGTCACTGATTACTTCTAAGAACTAAAAACTTGTGTTCCTCCATCTACAAGGTTATCCCAGTTAATATTTGGATAATTAAAGTCCCCCATGACTATAATATCTCCCTGTAAACTTGCCTTTTTAATATTACTAAAAAGATGTGTGTTGAAACTACTGTCTGAATTGAGTGGTCTATAACACACTCCTAAAATAAGACCTCTTTCCCTAATATTTTCCAGGCAAAGCCACATGTCCTCACTAAGATGGGGCTCATCATCCAACTGAAGAGGACTTACATTTAAATCCTGACTGGCATAAACAGCAGCCCCACCTCCTTTTCTTTTCTGTCTATCCTTCCTAAAAAATGCATATCCCTCTATGTTACACTCATTCCCATCTTTGTTATTTAGCCAGGTTTCCGTTATTGCTACAATATAATAATTATGCTCTGCTACATAGAACTGCAACTCAACTTCTTACCTTATTTTTGATACTTCTAGCATTAAGGCAAGCTATTTTTAATGTGTTACTCCTTCTACATTTAAATGTTTGCTTAGAATTTACATTACTATGCATTTTTATTCCTACACTATTGTTTGTTCTTCCATGTATAGATCTAAACCTGGCCTGTCCTAAACTCCCTGCCCCCCCATTCCCTAGTTTAAACAATCCTCGACTAGCCTGCACATATGCCTCCCCAATACATTGGTGCCCCTCCAGTTCAGATGTAACCCTTCAAGGTGGAACAGGTCCCATCTGTTCCAAAAGGAGTCCCAATGCCCCATAAACCTATACCCTTCTACCCTGCACCAAGATTTGAGCCATGCGTTAAGCCTTCTAATCTCCTCAGTCTTACCGGGACTGTCACGTGGCACAGGCAGAACTTCAGAGAAGACTACCTTGTCAGTTCTGCTCCTCAGCTTGACAGCTAACTCTTTGAATTTGGATCTCAGAACTGACAGACTACCCTTATGTATGTCATTTGTTCCAACAAGGACAATGACAACTGGATCCACCCCCGCTCTGGCCAAGAGCCTATCCACCCTTCCAGGGAGGTCTCCCACCTGTTCTCCCAGAAGGCAACATACCGTGCAAGACTCTCTCTCTGGAGCACACCTGCACTTCAATCTCTCTAATGATTAATTCCCCAACTATCACCACCCATCTCTTTTTGGAAACTGGTTTTGAGGTGGCCCTTGGGGCTCCTCATCCCTGCCTACCACCTCAGAATTATCAGAGACACTGTCCAGTTCCGCAAGGACATGATAATGGTTTGACACTTCTAATTCTGGGGTTGATGCCCCCGGACAGTGTGCACCCTTTACTTTACGCCTTGTGACCGGTAGACCGTTATTTCTACCTGTCTGGTCTGGAATCTCCTCCTGCGCCACCTTGGGGTTGCACACTATCTCTCTAAAGGACACTTGGGCCAAGTCTGCCAATTCTCTATTACAACACAGGTCAGCCAACTCCTCCTCCAGTTCAGCAACCCTGAGCTCGAGGTGCTTGATCAGCTGGCATCTCTTGCAGATGTAGCCCTTATAGACAACTGACTCTTCCAAACCATCATCTAAAAAGTCCAACATCCAACAGGACTTGCATTGCACTGGCATCATTATTCAAATTTGATTTGGGATTAGTAATCTGCCTTAACTTTTTTTTTTTTACAATTAACTTTCTTCTTCTTTCGGCTGCTCCTTAACTTAAATAGTAATGCTAAGGTTAGCTACAGATATTTTACACCTCAGCACTACACTGAAACAGTGTGAGTTTTTTTTTTTACAGTGGCTGGAGTGCCAATCCTGCCACCAACCTCCAAATTTTCCCAGCAAGTTGGAGGACCTGCTGGTAGGGCTGGATGCAGATTATCATCATACCCAGGACAGAGCAATTGCAAGTTAAGGGCCTTGATCAAGGGGTCCAACAGAGTAGAGTCACTTCTGGCATTTTATGGGATTCGAACATTCCGCTTGCCGATGCAAATCCCTAGCCTCAGAGCCACCAATCCACCCCTCATAGACAGATAGACAGCATATCATTTATTCCCATGAGGATTTTTTTATTTTTACAGAAGCTCAATAAATACATACATAAATATTATAACAAACAACAAACAACAACAACCACAACTCCCTCAAAACCACACTGTGACTAAAAAGAATGTAATCATCTAACTTGGCCAAAGATAAAAAGAGCAGTCACATACCCTCATCGAGAGCCATAAATCCTTTTGGCTACCCTCTACATTGCTCTAATTACAGTAATTAGTTACTGTACAGTTCAGAAATTTATCAGAATTCCTATACTATCTCAGTCCTGTTAATAATCAATTCACCCATCCATCCACATCCTATTGCTAACTCTTGGTCATTGGACAAAAAGAGCCTATAGTTGCATCTGAGGGTGTAATACAAAACTATTTCTGAGAACACATAATAATGCCAGACCAACTTAGTGTTGCCAATCACCCTAAATTGTACACCTTTGGTGTAAATGGGAGAAAACTGGCGATGTGGGACACTCTGCAAACTACCTATAGACTGTGATCCAGGTTTCCTGGACCTTTATGACAGCAATTAACACCATTGCCAATGAAAAGTCAACTGATTAAAAATGATTAAAGAGGAGTTATACTGAGATTTTGCACATATGAGAAAACCGATGTTGCTTCTATATTTGTTGCATTATATATTGTGAAAATGAACAGCCTTGACACACAAAAAAAGGTTTGGGGCAGCCACCCATATACTTAATTCCTGGCTGCAAAAGGCAAATATAAAGTAGAGTTGTATACACAATTGAGTCTAAGACAAAACTGATTAACAGAGGGAAGATGGTGGGTTTTTAAGATCGGCCACAGGAAGTGATGTCACTGGGACCTGGAACTGGAAGTGTTGTCCTCTGGCCAGAACCAGAACTAATGTTGCTGGAATTAGGCCGAATTTCCCATGTCTGGTCTGCGGAAATAAAAAAGTAGCTCCCCACTGGCTTGGCATGGAATTACCTTCTTTTGGTCCTTCTAGCTGCATGCCACGCACATGTGTGTGACAATATAAAAATTCAAAGGTAAGTGGCTTTTGCATACAATAAATTTGCATAAGTTATTACAAGTGAATATCTTCATAGTCTTTGACTTTGACTTTGCCATTAAATACATTAAAAGCCAGGGGGCAGTTAATTAAATCCAATATTTGAGTTTAATTCATGAATATTTGAGAGCAGTGTACAAAATGAAGGGATGGAGATCACTGTTTTCATGTCTTAGAAACACTGGGCTCAGAGGTCAATAGTCTCATCATCGGCTGAAGAGTTAAATATTTTTTGTCATCATTGGATAGGTTCCACAAATCGATAATCACTGATAACTGCTTACCCTTAACCTCGCTGGCTTTTTAAGATAGCTGTCTCCACAAGCCAAATAAGAACATTCTGTTCTGGAGTCCCTATTCATTTGTATGCATTTTGTCGCAATTCACGAATATTATAACACCAACAGGTGCAAAATGATCCTCAGCTTTTAAAAACTGATTACACAGAAATGTTTTGCTAATCTCTTCCGACACGATAATAGAGCATATTGTACAGATTAAGATGATAAATTTATAGCAGCCAAAAATCAAGTCTGGGTTCTACACATTATCAGTGGTAAATTATTAAACACTGACATCATGCTGCCAGGATGTATTTTTAAAGGGTTCATTAACCCAGACAGATAAATATAATTAAAACCAGCAACAAGTGTCTTATTTATGTTTTTAAATTGAAAATGCACAATCCTATTTATTGGGTAAAAATTCAGATAATTTATAACTCATTTTTATGTAATAATTTAAACTTTATGTTTTTTTGGTATGTAGTGCCTGCCTTTAATGAAATTTTATGTAGTATGTACATTTAGCATACTTTTATATAGCACAGTTTTTTGTTTTTTTTTTAATATAGCTTTCCGCGAAGAGATCAGTTTTTAAAGGTTTGTCAACATAGCACTCTAGCTTCTGTCTTTGTTCTGGTGTGACACGGTAAGCTTACTGTTTAATTGTTGTAGTGTTGCACATCCTCCTACAATGTTTGATTATTCTAGTTCTACTTCTGTCTTCAGAATCTATACTAATAAACGGCAAAGCCCTCACTCACTCACTCACTGACTCACTGACTAACTGACTGACTGACTGACTGACTGACTGACTGACTCATCACTAATTCTCCAACTTCCCGTGTAGGTAGAAGGCTGAAATTTGGCAGGCTTATTCCTTACAGCTTCCTTACAAAAGTTGGGCAGGTTTCATTTCGAAATTCTACGCGTAATGGTCATAACTGGAAGCTGTTTTTCTCCATTTACTGTAATGGAGATGTGCTTGAAACCCGTGGCGGCGGAGTTTCGTGTGACATCATCACACCTCCCACGTAATCACGCAGTACGTAGAAAACCAGGAAGAGGCCCAAAAAGCGCTGAAGAAAACATGCATTATATAATTGAGAAGGCAACGAAACAATAAGAAGCGAGCGAGTGACATATACAACCATATTCATGAGTTCTGCTACTTCGGAAACAAAGCACAGTGTAAACCTACACTTTAAATTAAGTTCATAGACAGGCTGCCGCTAGCGTTTGTAATTTAGTGCCTGCCCATATAAGGCCGTCCGTCAGCGGCAATCCAATAGAAACACTGCCACGGGTAAATATTCACGGGTGAAGGACTGTGCTTATGCAGAGGAAGATGAGATGGTCAGGGTGGTGTTTGGCACAAACTCAGCGAAACTGCGAGAGAAAGTTTTAAGTGCCGGAACTTAGGTAACATTAGACACAGCCATGGACATAGCACGACATGGCACCAGCACAGCTGGGAAACTTCGATGCATGTATACCGAGCGGCTCACGTGAACTGACGCAGTGCACAGACAAAAAGCAACAGTTCCAAAGAGCGCTGAACAAAAACCGAATTACACAATTGAAAAGGCAGCAAAAAAAATATGAGGCGTGTGATACATACAAGCATATTCATAAATGCAGCTACTGCGGAAACAAAGCACACGGTGGAAAAAGTGAATGTCCCGCTAAAGGAAGACAGTGTAAAAAAAAAACCCGTGCATGCAGTGTGTCAGGTCTCAGATAAAGAAGAAGACGAGCTGTTTATTGATGCAGTAAGAAACGAATCTTTTTCATAGCTTCTTTAACACACTACGTCTCTGCTGCGATACGCGGGTATATATATATGTATATATATACCCCGATCTACATACTCGAATAATGAATACTTTATTCGCAATCAATGATTGTTTTGGTAAAGCCATACTCAGTGTATTCATTAGATGAACGGTAAAAAAGTAAAAGCGAGGGGAGGGTCACTTATTGAGGCAAACAGGCAAAACCACAATAGCACGCGGGCTCGATGTACGAAAAAATATATCTTTTCAAGTTCTATTTAGTCCATATGTGTCAAACTCAAGGGCCGTGGGCCACATCCGCGAGATCATTTTATATGCTGTATTATTGTTATTAATGGCCCGGGTATATGAAGCGCTGGTAACACAATAAACTACAGATCCCATAATGCAGCGCTTCAGTTGCCTTGCCGAACACTTACCGCGTTAATCAAGTCTAGCTTGCAAGTTATTGCGAAGCTAGCCCACACGATGCTGAAGAGAAAAGTTGATTCTGAAAATAGAGCCTTTAAAAACCGATGGGAGGCTGAGTATATGTTTAATGACATTGCCGTTAAACCCGTGTGTCTCATTTGTGGAGCTAATGTGGCTGTAATTACAGAATTTAATCTGAGACGGCACTATGAGACAAAACATCAGGGTAACCTGAAAGACCTGAATGCAATGCAGAAGATACAGAAAGCAGAAGAATTAAATAAGAATCTGACACTTCAGCGGACGTTTTTACCCGTGCACAATCACAAAGTGATTTCAAGTGAAGCTGCTTTTATGGGAGACACAAATGCACCAGTGCAACTTGCCCCACTTTCCCTGTTGCCAAGTAATGTTGAACCAAGTCGTCACTACGGTGTTCCCAAATACGCACTTTGCTGATAAACTGAGCGCAC
>JANRMT010028953.1:6995-23087 GCA_026402145.1 Polypterus bichir lapradei | reverse complement strand
GAGTGAGTGAGTGAGTGAGTGAGTGAGTGAGTGAGTGAGTGAGTGAGGGCTTTGCCTTTTATTAGTACAGATAAATCACTGCACTGACTGAAATTACGTCCACAAACACATGTATCTGGGCTCCGACTGACGCTTACGAACGCTCTCGGCTGTTTATTTACAATCGCACAAGCAGATACACGTGACCGCATTTGGGTCATAACGCAAGATGTTGGTCGTAAATCAAAACAAAAATTTTGGTCGTAAATCAAGTTGTTCACATGTCAGGCCGGTCGTATGTCAAGGGTCGACTGTATATTTATGCTACTTTTTATCTGCATTTTGTAATTTCATCAGAAAGTCATCATACCCTTGGTTTATTGTATTAGAGCTTACAATGTTTATCCAGGGCTACTGTTTAACATCATTCCCTGGTTTTACTCTCTCAAGACTGTTTAAGATAATTTTTTATGCTTATAGTGTTTGAATTGTATTGTCAATAGATACCTCTATTGTAATCCTTAAACGCCATTTCTGGGGGACTTGTTTTGTTTTGGACGTGCTCTGTCTCTAGATAGGTCAGAGGACTGGGATTTTGTGAAGTTTGGTCTAGCCTCTCGTGGGGAAGTAAAATGGGGGTGGGGCGGAGGGACTGGGGTGTAGAGAAAGAGTACAATCTATCTCTAGTCTATCCTTTTAATCCTTATAATTATAGGCGCCAATGTAACAATAGGCTTCATGGGATAACTCCTGGGAAAATTGGAAATTAAGGTCAAAGCTGTCTTATCTTAAGACTACAAAATGACAACAAAAGTTCAGAATCATTTTGTTGAATGTTAAAGGTCTTTATCACAAATTAAACAGAAAGAAAGTACTCTCTCACCTAACAGGTCTAAGGTCTAAAATAGTATTTTTACAGGAAACCCATTTTTTAAGTAAGGATTAGTTTCGGCTGCACAGAGACTGGAATGGCCAAATATTCCATTCCAGCTTTACAAAGAAAACTAGAGATATGGGAATTATTATACACAGAACAATCTCATTTGTAGTATCAGATGTAATATCTGATCCTGAAGGGAGATGTGTGATCATCATTGGTAATTTATTTAACTGCAGAGTGATTTTTATAAATATCTATGCACCCAATGAGGATGACAGGGACTTCATCTAAAATGTATTTGCATCCATTTCACATTAGCATGTGAACACTTATAAAATTATAATGGCTGGGGACCTTAATTGTGTTTTAAAACCAGACCTATATAGGTCTCCTGCCACAGGGGCTATGATATCTAACACTGCAAAGACAATTTGTAACTGTTTGTAACTGATCATAATTTATCAGACCTCTGGAGATTTCTAAACCCAAGCTCAAGAGCATAATCCTTCTACTCACAAGTGCATCACTGCTACTGAAGAATTTAATTATTTCTATACAAATAACAATTTCTTGCCTACGATTAAATTTTGTAAGTACAACGGTATTGTTATCTCCGACCAAGCCCATTTGATCATGGAGCTAAAATCATTATGCCCCACATACTATTTTCACAGCTGGTGTCTTAACTCACTTTTATTAGCAGATGAGAACTGTACAGAATTTATATCTAAGCGAATCGTCTTTTTTTTATTTAGAGACAAATACATCCTCGGAGGTTTCTACAGGAATACTCTGGGAAACCCTGAAGGCTTTCTTAAGATGACAGATTATCTCATAATTTTCCCACAGAAGTAAATTGGAAACCAAGAAAGTATCAGAGCTAATCAGTGAAATTACCAGAATAGATCAAAAACATGCCAGGTATCCAAATGAGGCACTTCATAGGAAAAGACAGGCTCTGAATTCAGAACTCAACCTCTTGACAACTAAAGAAACAGAACAACTCATTTTTAAATCAAGACATCATTACTATGAACATAGAGAGAATGCTAATAAGTCTTAGCTCAACAAATCCACAAGAAGGAAGTTCACAATGCAATCCCAGTAATCACCAACACATACAGAGACAAAATCATTGACCATAAAAATATAATGCACACATTTAAAGACTACTATAAGTCATCATATTCAACTGAGTTTAAAGAAGACAAGTCACAACCTAATGCATTTCTGGATGCATTACAGATACCACAACTAGATACTCTCTCAATGCGGAGGAACTGGATAAACCTCTGTCACTATCAGAATTACTAGATGCTATAAACTCACTTCAAAGTGGGAAAGCAGTAGGCCTAGATGGATACCCTGCCGAATGTTATAAAAAATTCTCAATTAAGCTAGCTCCCCTTTTATTAGCAACATTTACAGAAGCTAGAGACAATAAAATTCTACCTCAAACTTTTCGCCAAGCATTAATTACCGTATTTCCTAAGCAAAATAAGGACTTTCTAGCCAACGCCCACCATAGCATATGGCAGTGTAAGAATAGGAACGGAAAACGGTGAGAAAGGAATTCAGAAATCAAGAAGAAAGAAATACTTCTTGAAAGACGTAGTTGTGAATAGGTGTTTGGTAGTCCGAAGGAGGAATAGGAATCGAAAAAAGCGGCGTGGGGATGTATGGGAGGCCGCAGGCAGCGTGGGGAAGGGTTTGGAAGAGGATGAATAGGAATCGAGAAATGCCGTGTCGGCTGCGTGTGGGCGGGACCCGTTTTGAAGAGGAAGCAGGAGTAAATACTGCTCTGAACATTTAAAGCTCTCCACAACCTCACTGATCTCCTACAGACTTGCACTCCTCCCACTCACTCAGATCCTCATCTGCAGCTCTACTTTCTGTACCACACATCATACTTAGTGCTATGGGAGCTCGAGCGTCTCTCATAATGCTCCTCAAATCGAGAATTCTCTTCCTTCTCATATACATCAGCTCGATTCAATAACACATTTTAAAACTGCCCTCAAAACTTATCTTTTCAAACTGGCATACCAATTGTGAATTTTGCACTGTTATTGCCAGTTATCTTTGTTTGTTTGCTAATTATTGCTTTTTGACTTATCATTCTCTTGTTTTAATTTTACTAATGTTGTTTAATTTTATTGTAAGGTGACCTTGAGTGCTAAGATTATAAAACAGGATTTTCTAATGGCCAAATATAACCAAAACAATTGTTCAGCCTTACCTATGGAATGTAATCCCCCGGGATCTGGTTTAGAGCGGTTTATACAATCCCAAGCAGCTCATGCATGAGGTTTCTTTATCCATTACTTCACTCCACAGCAGTGCCACTTGCAATATGGCAGTGACGTTGACGTATGATGCTGCTGGTCATGCGGTGTCTAGTAATTCTATGTCTATGGGTGTGGGGGTGTATGGGAGGCCGCAGGCAGCGTGGGGAAGGGTTTGGAAGAGGACGAATAGGAATCGAGAAATGCTGTGTCGGCTGCGTGTGGGCGGGACCGGTTTTGAAGAGGAAGCAGGACGAACCAGAAGAGAAATATATATAAGAGATTACAATCCGCATCATACGGACAAATTTCACTTCTGAATATTAATTTTAAGATACTCTCTAACAACCTAGCAAGAAAGACTGAAAAAGTGCTTTCTTCGGTAATAAGACCAAACTGGATTTATTAAAGGCAGACACTTAGCTTCCAACCTTTGACGCCTGTTTAATGTAATATATTCACTCACAAAGTCTAACACCCCAGAAATACTGTTATCGTTGGATGCAAAAAAAGCATTTGATATGGATGAATGGAACTATATATCCACAAAATACTGTGCCTGAAGTCTTAACAGCAGTAACAGAATTTCAAAAGATTTCTGGTCTCAGACTTAATTTGAATAAAAGTGTGCTCTTTCCAGTGAATTCTCAAGCACACAATATTAAATTGGACATCTTCCCTTTTATCATCGCAGATCAGTTTAAATACTAGGGGTAAACATCACAAGTAAACATAAAGTTCTTTATCAATAAGATTTTGCCGTCTGTATGGAAAAAATCAAGCAAGACTGGCATTGATGGTCTACACTTCATCTCACTTTAGCTGGAAGAATTAACATTATCGAAATGAATATCCTTCCTAATCTTCTTTTTCTATGTCAAAACATTTCAATAAACATCAATACAGAATTCAAAACATCCACATATCCAAAGGGTGACCTTACAAAGACCCAAGACGGAAGTTGGCATGGCTCTACCTTTCAATTTTATTACTGGGCGGCAAATATACAAGCTATAAAACCCTAGACACTGAGACAAATAAATGAACAGACACAGGCTTGGTCCGCAATAGAAATAAAATCCTACAGTACTTCTTTATATTCCTTGCTTTGTACCCCAATAAATACAAGTCATTGCCAATATAATAACTATCCAATTGTACTTCACTCACTCAGAATATGGGACCAATATAAGAAGTATTTTAAGATAGAGAAGATTTTATCTGTGGCACCTCTGAACGAGAACCACCTTTTTCCACCCTCTCAAGCGTACACAGTTTTTAATGTCTGGAAAATATTCAGGATTAAATCACAAAGCATACAATTATCCATCCATCCATCCATTATCCAATACACTATATCCTAACTAGGATAAACTGTAATTGTCTTTACTACACTATTGGCACATAGACTTATCTTGCTCAATGGAAAGAATCCTAACTTACCTCTTTTAAATCAACGGGTAACTGATGTTATATACTATTTGAAATTGGAAAAAATGAAATTCTTATTTAGAGGATCTGTTTAAAACTTTTTCAAAACCTGGTAGGATCTAATCAATAACATTTTAGAATAAGTATTTAAATTGAGAGAGCAGATTCTTTCCCCTCTTTTTTATTCTATTTATTTTTATTTGTTTGTTAATTTATCTATTTACTTATTTTTACTAGTTTAAAGTTCTACTCTGTTGGCCTAGCTCTGTAACCTGTGAAATTTCAAAATAACTTAGGTTCTGAGTTAAAAGGAGAGAAAAAGTTGGGAATATCTCTTTCCACTTTCTCTCAACACAATGCTATACGTAAGAACCTGAGAACAAGTTAATGGGAACAGGCTGTTGAGTTCAACAAGCTCGACAATCTCATTCAAAGTCCTTTCTGTGTACCACACTGTTTGGTCATTTACTCCATATACAGTATCTATGGTTGTCTTTGTGAAGAAAAAAATCCAAAATCTATGTGAAATTTGATCTTAATAAGTTTCCAACTGTTTCCCTCTTTCCTCAAACAATTTACCTTAAAACAATACCTCTTAATCTCTATTTGCTTGAACTGAAAATTTTCAGCTCCTAATGTTTTTCCTAATACTTCATACCGCTCAATACCGGATCCTAACATTGCACAGAGTGTTTTACATGAAGTGTTACTAGTGTGTTACATAACCTTCGCACCTCCCTTGACTTGTACTCCACACATTATTCTATATAGTCTACTGTAGAATCCCATTGACCTCCATGATCCCTCCTGTATGCTGTCTGGATTTAGACAGTGATGAGAACATTATCACTCTTTGGTCTTTCTCATAAGGTGTGCTTAAATGTTTAAAACCTCTCATTGTATATTCTTAACTAATAGTATTTGTAATGTTAGCCCTCAAGAAAAACAAAATTCTAATTAGGGATGGGACTATATCAAAATTTGACATCACAATTTTAATGAGCAAAATTATTAAGGTTTTTGGTATTATTACAGCATTGTTAAAATGTAGTTTTTATATAAAAACAATAATCCATATTGAAATAATTTCAACAAATTTTATATTGAAATAGAATATAAATTATTACCACTTAAAAAACAAAAGTTAACTATCTAAGATGTTTTAAACCAGTTGTTTTAATGTCAGATGCTATAAATAGACATAAAAAATAAATAACTTACATAAACAGCATTAATGTGTAATTTGCAATAATCACAAGTTAACATACAACCATATTAAGACACGTACGGTACATAAAATACTCAAATAGGCAACAGTTAACAGTAAAAGATCACAAATATAAACATATCAAATGAACAGCAGTGATTAATATCTCCTCATAAAAAAATAAAGTGCTTCTGGTCTAATCTCCTATATGTATGTATTCAGTTTCCCTTATTGTAAACTGAAATGTAAAAAATGTCAACTTATTTACTGTGTCTTGTTTGATCTGTAACCGGTCAGTGAAACAAAGTGCCAACTGGCACTAAACAATCTCTTTGATAGTACACTGGCTACTAGAATGCATAAAAGCTTCCTTGCAACCTTAGTAACATGAGGTAGCTCTGAGGCAGTGCCCTAAGGTAACTTAAATGTGTTAGACTTGTAATTCCGAACAAACTTGCATTCACTTCTTTCTGTGTATCTAATAATTACACATATGTAAATAAATTTACCACAATATATTTGATTTCAATGGTGGTGTTCAGTAAAACGGTTGTTTCAACACTGTGTGAATAGAGCCACTGCATAAAACAGCTAATATTAAGGATTTATACTCAATAGACACTCTACACTTTGTGGCTTTATATTAATTTCTTCAGTGGTTTCTTTTCTCTTCCTTCTCTTGTCGATTGTCTTGAACATGGCAAGCAAACGAGCACAGGTGTCAGCCGAACTATAAATATGGCTATAAACAGCTAATATTATACTATGTTTAACAGGGCCTGAAATCCTCTTTAAATTGAACACATTGGGGATTTCAAACTCAGTGGAGGGAATGAAACTGTGGTGTGGTTGGGTGGGCTCAAAAAAAACACAGCTTATAAAGCATCTCTATATTAATATTTTAGGCATTTTCCTATGTCACAGTTTTTTCTTTCTGATGTTTATATTAGTTTTATTATATTTTGAATATATATAGTTATCAGCCAGTCTTTCAAACAGTTTATTTCTATGTCTTAAACTCTAAACACTATTTTTAATGTGCATGTAGGCTGTAAATGCTATTAATATAACAAATAGGAGATATTTAGTTAAAATGTAGTTAATATATCTTTAGCTTAAGTGGCACAGCAGTGTAGACTGATTAGCATTGACCCAGCACCTGATTGTCTTCATGGAGTTTGCATGTTCTCCCTGTGTCTTGTAGTTTGTTTTTTTTTTGTGCACTCCAGATTTCCTCCCACATTCTCAAAGCCTTGTAGGTTTGGTTAAATGGTCCCAGTGTGAGACTGTGCGTGCATGAGTGGACCCTGTGAAGAACTGATACCCTGTCCTGGCCCTTTTCCAGCATTATGTCCAGTACTGCAAGGATAGACTCTTGTACCCTGCTTCTCTGAATTGGAGTAAGCTGTTTTGAAAATGACTATGACAATTACTCATTTGCCATTGAAAATATTCACTTTGAAACTACCATGCTATGTTGCCAAAACAAAATGATTTTTGTAGAAGACCATAAAATAATGCAATGGTTAATTGTATTATATCAGAGAAAAACATCCTACAAAGTCATGTTTATTCTGAAATGTCCTTCTTTTCCAAGTTAGAGAGATGCCAGTCTTAGCCATGCTACGGCAGATTTTCTTTAAAGTTATCCTATCACCTTTTTGTGTGTGTCACTGACTTTACATTTCAGATTCAGTTTTAAAAGGCAGTCAAGTCCAACACAGACATTTTAAATAATTTACGATTACAAAAGTCTTAAGTTTAGTCAGAATGAATTGGCAGCAGTCAGTTCATCAAATGAATAGGAATGAAACTGAATATAATTTCACTAAACAATCCAAGTCAATATTCTGAATTTTTGTGTTTATTTTGGAAAACAATATACTTCTGCCTGTTTTCAGCCTTCATATTAAGGAAGTTTAGTTTACAGTTTAAATTTAATGTATCATGCATCAGCCACATATTTTACTTCTGCAGTATACATTCACAACTCTGATCAGATCACTGAATTCCATAGATGCACGCTCAAGTCAAGAGTAATTGCAACATATAGTGACATCCTATGCATGCAAGCTTAATGAAATGTAAACAAAGAAAAAATAAAGTAATTCCTAAGTAAAAAAATAAGGCACAGTTAAAAAATAGTGATTTAAGAAAAAGATGCCGAACATTACTGCAACAAGCAGGAGAGACTGCTTACCAAACAAATATGTGAATGAAATTACGGAATTAAAAACGCAAATTTGCATTAAATAATAAATTTGTGTGGAACACCTGTAATCCCGCAATGAATTTCAAACCCAGCTGTAATGGTATTTCAAATGTACACCACCTTGTACAATCAGATCACTCTGTGCTAATGTATGTGTTTATGTCAATGTTTATGTCAATTAAAGTTTAATTCTTGATTGATTCATGAGGATGGAATTAAATGTAAGCTCACAGATTTTAATGAATAAAATATACTGGATAGATCACCCTGTGCAATAAACAGTTCAGACACACTGGTAACACAAATATCAGAATAATAAATATGTCATTAAATAATTACTTGAGCACATAACACTAAAGAGTCATACTAATAAGCGATTAGCAAGATAAACAGCAATTGACCAAAGATTAGTTAGTTTAATTTTTATTAATAAATGATAAAATGTCCTTACTTCCCCATGGTCAGGCTAATACACTAAAAATTACTAACAAATGTAGAGAGAAAAACTATTGTGTTATTAATATCTCACAACAATGTATTAAACTATCACTTGGTTTTCTTTTCCTTAATCGTTTGTTTAAATGAGGATCAGTGTGCAAATTAACATTTACTAGTCTGTTTAAGTATACAAGGTATTAATTAACAAATATTTCCTTCTTATTATATAAATGTGCACTGACTAACTGTGTCCTTTGAGGTTAATAACTGTTCACAATATATTACTAAAGAATGAATTAATATTTAATTTTGTATTTCATACTTTTCCATGGGTGAAGGTTACCTGCAGAAATTACTTAACAGTTTCAAGCCTCTAATGTACAGCAATACCTAATTTAGTATTTTAGTAATACCAGCCAGAATAAACATAAAAATTAATAAAACATTATAATATATCAACAAATTATTATATATAATTATATATATAGTTTCATATTGTTTTACAAAATTTCAACAGCTGGAAATGAGCCAACATCACAATTACATATTAATAATAGATTACAATCTACAATGTATTAATAAACAGCTAAGTGACACTAAGTTTGGCATACAGTATGTCATTTTCAATAAGTAAAAGTACAAATCAGAAATAAGTGAATATGAATGAATATTTAATTCTGTACTCATTACAAAATTTTAAGATATAAATATGACTTTGTGAAAATAATTCAAACTTTACAGCTTGTTCAAACACTATCACTTAGTTTTGGATTTGCTGAATAAAGGTTTATCAAATTATTATGCTATAAGAATGAACCATGAACAATTATATTAAACTGTGATTGAGGCAAGTCTGAGATTACATTGTTCTCAGAGAGGCTGATTCAAAGGTCTTATAGCTATGCCATCATGTGTCTTGTATGATAACTTTGGCGTTATGTATTTTCTAAACATTAGCCAAGATAGCAGCTACACTAACTCTGTGTTGGACAATTGGTCGAGTACAGATTATAGCTACAAAGAACTACACTAGATTAATTTAGATTTACTAATTAACCTTATATGGACATCTTTGGTATCCGGCAAAATAACTGGAGTATACAGGGTGGTCCAGATCTAATTATGCAATTTTCACTACGCTATAACTTATTAAGTTTATTACATAGAAAATCAACCGAAAAATCCCGGACCTTCGAGAATTGTGCAAACTGACGACATGAAGAATCGTCTTCGCGCCGAATTGGAATCATCCCCGCATAAATCAAAGTCATCCAGACAATCCACCCTAACAGATATAAAGGGAAAAGAAAAATCTGAACAGGCAGCAACTCAGCTGGAAATGAAAGCCAGATTTTTGCAGAAGTAAAGCAGCAGTGCCTATCACAGGTCAAATGTGATAAAGTAGGCTAGCAGCTAGTGTTGGGCGGTATACAGGTTCATACCAAAAACCATTTTTTATTTTTGTTATGATATGGATTTTTCTTATACCGCAACACCGGTTTAAATAGCTTAAACAACGTTCGGAACGTGGCGCAGTGGGAAACTGTTTAAGGGGGGACCTTTTTCACTGCTGCACCGCTAAACGTGAATGCAATGGAGTACATACATTAGTGGAGGTATTGAATGGTGAAAATGGACCCAGAACATGCTGAAACTGAAGCTGTAGCAGACGATAAGGTTAAACATGATTACACGGAAGAACTTTTGCCGAAAAAAGGAGCCGTGTCTATTGTCTGGAGATACTTTGGTTTTAAAAGGTCGGATGTGGACCATTATGTTCAAAAGTGTGAATACTGTTTCTATACTACAGGATAATACTGCAAGCCAAGTTGTACTTGTTATTTTTTTTTTCCAATACAGTGTAATGTACCTGGGTACTGTGTAATAGTGTGAGGACACGTTAAATTTATTCTCAACATTTCAACTTTAATCTCGACACTTATGACGAGAATAAAGTCGACATGTTGACTTTATTCTCGATATTTCTACTTTATTCTCGTCGTTTATGTTGAGGTTAAAGTCAACATGTTGACTTTATTATCGTAATTTGTCATTAAAGTAGAACATTGCAAACTAAACTTCATCCTAAAATCAATGTTTAATGTACTAGATTTTCTCAAACCCCATCATAAGTTATGTAGCATATTAAATGCTCTGTGTTAAGTGTTCCCCGAGCCATGTTAATCGTTACGTGCTTCTTAAACTGACTTCCTCTTGCGATCACCACACAAAATATATTAATTTCATGATATTCCTGCTGTCTGAACATTTAGAATGCTGAGATAAATACTTACGTATATCATTTTCATAATGGAATGCATTACAGCATGTATTAATCATGTGGGGGCACGGTGGCATGGAGGTTGCACTGCTACGTCGCAGCAATGGAGTCCCAGGTGTTCCCTGCTTTGAATTTGCATGCTTTTCTGATGGGTTTACTCAGCGTGCTTCAGTTTTTTTCAAAGTCATGTAGGATGTGGGGTTTTGTTATGCTATATTGACCCTGCTAGTGTATGTGTTGGTCGTATTCACCCTGCAATGTGCTGGCGTCCTGTTCAGGATTTCCTCCTGCCTTGCACACAATGCTTGCTGGGATGCGTGCAACCCTGAATGGATGACATAATTAAACATGTATAACGAAGATTTTTTTTTAAAGTTCTGAACACTCTGTGGTCTGAGTTTATAACTAGTGTTAATTTCACAAAGATATTTATCGTATGGTGATTGGTTTAGTGGAGAAAGAAAAAGGAAAGATAGGAACTAGGAGTTTGGTACGTAAGACAGAGACAGCACACATGCAATAAAGAAAGCCCGCTCAGAAGAACATCCATTGAAATCTGTGTTCGTGTCTCCGACCACCAGATCACAAACCCAATATTTACACAATATTTGAGTTAAACCTGTGCGATACCCATTCATACATCCAGTTTTTTGAAGCCTCATCACACCTGCCATAAATTTCTCTACATTGAACGTACACCTGGGGACCCCTTACTGCAAGGGAGCAGCACTACCGTGCATGTTTAATACCTGCTTTAATGCATTTCATCATGAAAATTTATCTTAGCATTCTACATTTTCAGAGAGCAGGAATATCATGAAAGGAATGTATTCTGTGCGGCGATCTGTGCCTGCGCTTCTTCTTAAAGCGGAGGAAGTCAATTTAAGAAGCGCGTAGCGATTAACAACTGGGTCGGGGAACATTTAACACAAAGCATTTAATGTGGCACATTAACTTATGACGGAGTTTGAGAAAATCTAGTAAATTAAACATTGATTTTAGGATGAGGTTTAGTTTACAACATTCTACATTAATGACAAAATAAACTATGAGAATAAAGTCAACATGTCGACTTTATTCTCAATATACAGTTTTTTTTTCTTCACTGTGTCCGTATTTTTTTCTTCACCGTGGTCCTAATACGCTTCCGTAGGGCTATAACACAAATAGCATTATAATTGCAAGTTGCAGTTTTATTATTTATGTATATAGCTTAGCTTGAAGCAAGATCCCTATTAATGCAGTTTGCCTTAATGATGGTTCAGTTGGTAAAGATGTCATCACCAAGTTGCATTTGTTTTGTTTTATTTATTTTACTTTGGTGAATACTGTGTAATTCACCTGGGCTTGAAGTCTTGGAAGTAATAGTATTATTACTGGAAGCTGCACTATTATTTATTTTATTGTTATTATTTATTAGTCTAAATATTATGCAGTTTAATGATGGTTAAGTTGTTTAAAAAGTCACTTTAACGTGTCAGTGGACAGAGATTGTTAACATTAGCAAAGTGTAGTTGGTTTACAAAAAATATTTACTATTCCTTTTCTAAGACATGTTCAGTGCAATACAACTTTTGACAAGTACATCTGGATATTTTACTAAGTCTAAATGACTCTTTGGATGGTTGAAAATATGTTATCAAAATTTTAGTTTAAGTTGCTTGCAAATTTTGTTCAATTATAAGGCTCTATACTTTGACTGCATCTGTCATGCAATGTGAATTCTTCTCTTCATTAGTGCTACCCCCTTGAAAACTATCAAATTATGGGGCTCATGCAAACCTTTATTAATACTTGTGTGCATGTTAAAATGTTTTTTATATAATGTACAATTCTCATGACAGTGGAATAGGTTATTCTTAGCCAGTAATTGCAGTGGAAAATGTGGTTAACATCCACTCATGCATGGGAAAAAAATACCGTCCAATACGGTAAAACCAGTATAATTTTGTAAAATACTGTGATATAGAATTTTGGTCATACCGCCCAGCACTACTAGCAGCACACCCCAATGCTTAGACACAGTGTTTCTGCAACCATAATGTTTAATCTATCAGTATGTCCACAGTAAGCAGGTTAGAGGCAAACACAAACACAATAAATATAATCCAGTGTTCTCCCTAGTGTCTTTTAGCCGGGCGCTCTGCCTGGATAATTTAGTTCAGTGCCTGGCTGCCACCTCGCAAGACATTGTGAGATGACAGACGCAGATCTAATGTTTTGTTTGGTTATGTGGAGAAAGAAAAAAGAAGGATAGGAATTGGGGTTTTGGTACGTCAGATAGAGACAGCAGGCATGCAATAAAGAAAGCCCGCTGAGAAGAATATCCATTTAATTCTGTGTTTGTGTCTCCGACCACCAGATCACGAACCCAACATTTACACAATATTTAAGTTAAACCTGTGCGATACCCATTCATACATTCAGTTTTTTGAAACCTCTTCACACCTGCCATAAAGTTCTCTACACTGAACGTACACCTCGGGACCCCTTACTGCGAGGGAGCAACACTACCGCCACACTACCGTGCATGTTTAATACATGCTTTAATGCATTTCATCATGAAAATGATATCAAGTATTTATCTTAGCATTGTAAATGTTCAGAGAGCAGGAATATCATCAAGTGAATGTATTTTGTGCGGCGATCCCTTCCGGTGCCTCCTTAGTGCAAGAGGAAGTCCGTTTAAGACGCGCATAGTAATTAACAACTCGGTCGGGATACACTTAACACAGCATTTAATGTACTACATTACCTTATGACGGGGTTTGAGAAAATCTAGTAAATTAAACATTGATTTTAAGATGAAGAGATGCCTTTGTGGGAGCTTTAAGATCCATGTATTGGTTGGCAAAAAATGAGTTGCCACAATACAACGTTGTTTGAAAAGCTGTTGGAACACTGTAAAGAAATGGGTTGTTCCTTTTTACATCTCAATGTTGGTAAAAATGCACATTACACCTCTGAAAGAATAATGCAAAAGCTGCTGGATGTCTTAGCATCAGAAATAAAATCTAACGTACTGAAAAATATACACACTGTTTTCAGTATTCTGTGTGATGAAACCACAGACATCTCAGTTGTAAAACAATTAATTATTTAAATTAAATATGTTTGCCAGGTCACTAAAGAGGTCAGAATTAGTTTTGTATCAACCTGCAATATGATTGATGGCAAAGCGGAGACTATAACCAACACACTGAGTGAGACTATGGACACTCTAGGCTTGAAAACTGCTAATCTGGTTGGACTAGGGTCAGATGATTGGGAAACAGAAAGGTGTGGCACAACTGCTTAAAGATAAAACATCTGGACTCTTGGTCAACTGCCACTGTGTAAACCCCCGATTGGCTCTTGCAAGTGCCCAAGCAGCAGCTGCTGTACCTTATTTAACAAAACTGAATGACATCTTAAGGCAGCTGTTCTATTTCTTCCAAAACTCTTCACTTAGGATGGCTGGTTTAACGGAAATTCAAAATATTCTGAACATTCCCCAGATTAAGCTGAAAATGGCCAGTGACACTAGATGGCTGTCTCTTGACTTTGCAGTACAGTCACTACAATAGTGTAAGATGAGTGTCATAGCTGCGCTGGAAAGAGAGGCCACTGAATGAAATGACATCACAGCTGAAGGATTAAGCAGATGTATTAAAATGTAAAATTTTGTTTCCTCTTTGATGATGCTTTCAGACATATTACCTTTGTTGTCCAACTTATCTAAGGCTTGGCAAAGGCAAGATGTCAATCTTACCAAAATTGAGCCAATTTTGC
The DNA here is from genome assembly GCA_026402145.1 of Polypterus bichir lapradei. Taxonomy (NCBI): domain Eukaryota; kingdom Metazoa; phylum Chordata; class Cladistia; order Polypteriformes; family Polypteridae; genus Polypterus; species Polypterus bichir. The sequence goes on along the minus strand of JANRMT010028953.1, from coordinate 8,603 downwards.
TCACCACAAAATTGTCCATCATGGAGTTGAAAGACAATCCTGGGAGATATTTTCAAAGCCTTCATCATTGTCTGGCAAAAGAATGGTCAGATCTCCACATTGTTTATATACAGAGTGATGTAATGTCATTCAAAACTGCAATATATGATAAATACCTAGAAACAGTCGTCAAGCACCTAGATGCAAGATTCCCTGACGTGCCAATTATTTCCAGCTTTTCAAAAGTGTTCAATGCAGAAACTCAAAATTCAAGCAAGTCTGATGAAATTCTTTTCCATCATTACTCCAAAAATGGTAACCCTCCAGTTTTAAAATGTGAAAGTAGCAGACAAGAATGCAAAGTTGCGTCAAAAATGATCAGAAGTCAATCATACAAAGACTTCAGCCCAAAACAGATTTTACTAAAAATGGCAACGACATCAGAGCTCAAGGAGTCATTTACAAATTTAGCCAGACTAGCTCATATTGGGCTAGTGATCCCAGTGAGCACAGCTGAATATGAAAGGGGGTTTTCTTCCCTTAAAAGGATCAAGACATGTTTGAGAAATCACATGAATCAGAGCACGCTAAATAATCTCATGCTGATCTCCTTGGAGGGCCCATATCCTGGGGACTTTGATTATGGGAAAGCTGCAGACAACAGGGCCTCTAGGAAGAAAAGAAGAATAAATATTTAACTGAAGACACCTTCTGCATATGCAAGTTGGCTTTGAAGAAAATTTTTAAATTTTTCTTCATTAGGTTTCCCATACTTTTTTTCATTGTTTTCACTTTTCTTCCTGACAGCGACAATACTTGTGCCTCTTGGTTTGTCATAACAATTGTTATTTAAAATTTTTGTTGGGGTTTCAGGATCCTGAATTGGATACTTCTTAAATTTAATAAAAATATTCTGGCACAAGTGTCAAACCTTAAAAAAGGAAGTCATATTGAATATTGGAAAATAATCTATACTAATAGCGCTGAAGAAAACATGCATTATATAATTGAGAAGGCAGCGAAACAATAAGAAGCGAGCGAGTGACATATACAACCATATTCATGAGTTCTGCTACTTCGGAAACAAAGCACGATGTAAACCTACACTTTAAATGAAGTTCATAGACAGGCTGCCGCTGGCGTTTGTAATAAGGCCGTCCGTCAGCGGCAATCCAATAGCAAACTCCCAATAAATATTCACGGGTGAAGGACTGTGCTTATGCAGAGGAAGATGAGATGGTCAGGGTGGTGTTTGGCACAAACTCAGCGAAACTGCGAGAGAAAGTTTTAAGTGCCAGGACTTCGGTAACATTAAATACAGCCATGGACATCGCACGAGATGGCACCAGCACAGCTGGGAAAGTTCGATGCATGTACACCGAGCGGCTCACGTGAACTGACGCAGTGCACAGACAAAAAGCAACAGTTCCAAAGAGCGCTGAACAAAAACCGAATTACACAATTGAAAGGCAGCAAAAAATATGAAGCGTCTGATACATACAAGCATATTCATAAATCCAGCTACTGCGGAAACAAAGCACACGGTGGAAAAAGTCAATGTCCCGCTAAAGGAAGACAGTGTAAAAAAAAAAACCCGTGCATGCAGTGTGTCAGGTCTCAGATAAAGAA
>JANRMT010028952.1:0-10713 GCA_026402145.1 Polypterus bichir lapradei | reverse complement strand
GAATAAGAAATCAGGAAGGGGGCAAATAGTTTTTCACACCACTGTATTTGCCACAGTCAAAAGATACAGCAAGTAACTCAAGACCACCACCTTCCCCTTATTAGTATAATGCCTGTGTCAAATACAGAAAAAAATGATACACACTACTATTTTTTGCTCATTAATGAAGTTCTCACTAAGTTCTCACATTAATTCCGTTAGCTCATTGTGAATCCTTTCCATGTGCTTACACCTTGCAAAGTTACATTGCATTACAGTTACCGTTGGCAAGAAAGTCAGATGGTGTGTTCCACAATGGTACTTTCAGGCCCTTTCCTCATGGAAGAAAGTTAACGGTAAGGTGTTGATGTTTGGCAGCAGCCTGGCTATTATAGATGACACCTAAATTAATGACTGATGTGTGTGTATCTGAGCAATTTAAAACTCTCTTTGATATGAGAAATGTCACCTAGACTCAACTTTGCTGGTAATAGGTGGTCAGCAGACTTTAGTTTGAAAATCACAGATACAAATTTCCAACATGGTTTCTAACAATTTACCTCATTCAGAGACCATTACTAGAGAGATCGACTCTCACTCACCATGTGCAAACATGTGACACTTGGTCGACTGGCGCCAGAAAGAGGTACAGTATATTGCTTGTTATACTTTTTGCTGTCCTTCACACACACACAAAATCCTCAAAGTAGCACCACTGCTGCAAGTGTGTTAAAGTCTTTTAAGATATTTATTACCAGATTATAGTGATTCGAAACATAACATTCCTCATTATTAAACATTGAATCACAGAGGTTATGTTGGAGGGGAAGTTGTTGTTTATATTTGCAGCAGTCAATTCGTACAATGAAATGACCCACAATATAAATGACAGCAAAGCTGCAATCAAAAAAATCAGTAAGTATATTTGATGGTATTGGACATTTTTTGCTCTTGCCTTGTGTTTTAAAGGGACAAAATTCTTTGATTTGGAGGCATTTTTGCCTTTTGCTCACAATTCATTCCAAGACCGTTTTTGACACCATAAAAGTTAAATTATATACTCAAAAGTTTAGACAGTTATTAACTGCCAAGTCTAGAATGCAAAGAAACAAATGCGCGGAGTTTGGCTGTCAACTAGCTCTCACTGTGATCCTGTCCAAATGAGTTCTAGAACAAGAAAGTGTTAGAAGGTTAAATACTACAACTAAAGTAACAGGGAGTCAAAAATAGTGAATTATTTTAAGTAATATAGCCTTAAGTTGCTCCTGAATGAGACTGAACTAAAACTATGCAACAAAGTTTTACATTCTCATATTTTGAACAATTTATATATATAAAAAAAAACACCATTTTTAAAAAATTAAAGCAACAACTGCAGAATGCAATCTTTTTCATATTTTGTATATTTAAGTATGAAGTCAGTTTGGGGCCCAAAATACTGAACTCAACTGTGATTTGTGGTAGAAATTTAACATCTAATTAAAGAAAGAAACATCCCCTAACAGGACAAATCAGTTGTCGTCAGGATAAAAGCTGTTCATTGTATCTTTTAAGTACTCCTTGGCTAAATGTCTTGGAGGGAGCATTCTTCAGAAGCAGTCTGTTACAGCCTGGTCAGAATGATCACAGAAACAAAGAAAAGAGATTCATTTTATAAAACTATTGAATTTAAATACACTGTCAATCAATGCATACATTTTACTCTGGTTGGTTTTTTGGTTTACACCCAAATGATTTATATAAAATAAAAAAGTTTATTATATTCTGGTTCTACTTTATAACCCTTGAGTTGAGCCATGAAATTTCTGTACATATAACAACAACTGTCCATTCTGATTGCTTACAGAACATCTGCTGAGTTCTTAGTCATCTGTTAGGCATCTTTCAGTACATTTTGTTGTTCACTATATCTTTATCTGATGTTCGACATTTATTAATCCTTTATGCTATTTCTTTAAGATCAATGCTGCGTTACCCTAAAATTATTCTTCCACAGATTCTCATGCCAATAAGATCAATTCAGCCCCTCTAGGATTTCTACTGTATAAATGTGAAGCATTGTGGATGCACTGCACTAAAATAATCTGCAGTCCAATTTACCCATTGTGTTTCCAGCTAACTTCCCCTCACATTCTAAGCTACTCATTTACACAGATGACTACAGCGAAGGACTCAAGATGTTCACTTTAAAGGAAAAAGTGAAAATGAATTAAAATATTTTTACAGGAGGAGAGACAGACAGAAAGCACCTTTTTGATCCCCAATAGAAAATTCCCTTTCTCCTACAGCAACACTGAGCATGTGTACACGACTACATACAGTAAACATAAAACACATCTGACCACCTAATGTACCCTTTGTACAACCCTAATTCCAATGAAGTTGGGACGTTGTGTAAAACGTAAATAAAAACAGAATACAATGATTTGCAAATCCTTTTCAACCTATATTCAATTGAATACACTACAAAGACAAGATATCGAATGTTCAAACTGATAAACTTTATTGTTGTTTTGCAAATCTTGACTCATTTTGAATTTGATGCCTGCAACACGTTCCAAAAAAGCTGGGACAGGGGCATGTTTACCATTGTGTTATATCACCTTTTCTTTTAACAACACTCAATAAGCGTTTGGGAACTGAGGACACCGATTGTTGAAGCCGTGAAGGTGGAATTCTTTCCCATTCTTGCTTGATGTACAACTTCAGTTGCTCAACAGTCCGGGGTCTCCGTTGTCGTATTTTGCGTTTCATAATATGCCACACATTTTCAATGGGAGACAGGTCTGGACTACAGGCAGGCCAGTCTAGTACCCGCACTCTTACTATGAAGCACATGCAGAATGTGGTTTCGCATTGTCCTGCTGAAATAAGCAGGGATGTTCTTAAAAAAAAAAAACGTTGCTTGGATGGCAGCATATGTTGCTCCAAAACCTGTATGTACCCTTCAGCATTAATGGTGCCTTCACAGATGTGCAAGTTACCCATGCCATGGGCACTAACACACCCCCATACCATTACAGATGCTGGCTTTTGAACTTTGCGCTGAGAACAATCCGGATGGTCCTTTTCCTCTTTGGCCCGGAGGACACGACGTCCATGATTTCCAAAAACAATTTGAAATGTGGACTCGTCAGACCACAGCACACTTTTCCACTTTGCGTCAGTCCATCTCAGATGAGCTCGGGCCCAGAGAAGCCGGTGGCGTTTCTGGGTGGTGTTGATATATGGCTTTCGCTTTGCATGGCTTTAACTTGCACTTGTAGATGTAGCGACAAACTGTGTTAACTGACAATGGTTTTCTGAAGTATTCCTGAGCCTTTCAGGAATCCTTTACAGAATGATGTCGGTTTTTAATGCAGTGCCTGAGGGATCGAAGGTCACGGGCATCCAGTGTTGGTATTCGGCCTTGCCGCTTACGTGTAGTGATTTCTCCAGATTCTCTGAATCTTTTGATATTATGGACAGTAGATGATGAAATCCCTAGATTCCTTGCAATTGTACGTTGAGAAACGTTGTTCTTAAACTGCTGGACTATTTGCCCAAGCAGTTGTTCACAAAGTGGTGAACCTCGCCCCATCCTTGCTTGTGATCGACTGAGCCTTTTGGGGATGCTCCTTTTATACCCAATCATGACAAACACCCGTTTCCAATTAACATGTGGAATGTTCAAAACAGGTGTTTTTTTGAACATTCCTCAACTTTCCCAGTCTTTTGCTGCCCCTGTCTCAGCTTTTTTGGAACGTGTTGCAGGCATCAAATTCAAAATGAGTGAAGAATTACAAAACAACAATAAACTTTATCAGTTTGAACATTAGATATCTTGTCTTCGTAGTGTATTCAATTGAATATAGGTTGAAAAGGATTTGCAAATCATTGTATCCGGTTTTTATTTACGTTTTACACAACGTCCCAACTTCACTGGATCTGTTATATTTGGCTAGACTGAAAACGTGCACAGTGGAAGTAGGTCTGATGGCAAAAAGCAAAACAGCAGCTTGGACCTGCTTGGACTTACAGTTTACTTAGACATTTGTCATGCCCAAGGGTTGTAGTCCTTCAGCAGACCAGTGATGAATGTTAATCTGGTCACACTGGATCCTACCAGCAATCTGTCGCACATACAAAAGAACCGGACAATCTTCAAAATGAAAAGCCTGCTTTGGCCAACTTTGTACAGCAATTCTGCATTGTAACACTGAATAAGAACCATAAAAGGAAAGGTTAATAACTGGCAAAACATGCTGATAATTATAGATTTGTAGTGGTGGTTAAACACACTACATCTAACTATTAAGTTATTTATAACCTTGATAATTACCATAAATTTTATATCTACTACAAAAACAATGGTCAACAGTTACTGTAATTATACTATACAATTTACAGATACATTCATTCATCCATATAATGAGGAAAAAAAGAGTCTCATTCAAAGAGATGAATTAAAAAGGGAACTCAAGGTAGCTATTTTTTCTACTTCACATGAGGGTCATGTAACACTGGTGAAAAACAGGTCTACTTCACTACCTCCACCAGCTGCTTTCTGTTTCCTCACACAAAAAGCACACTGCAGGTCACAGAGCCACTGTTCCAGTATTGCAGGGTAAAAAACCTCAATCTGTGCATCACATCACTCTAGACTTGTGCAGATCACTCTATACTAAAGATCTATACTCCGCAAAAAAAGAAACGTCCTCTGACTTTCAACTGTTTTTACTTTCAGTAGACTTAATGTGTAAATATTTGTATGAACACTAAAAGAGTCAACACCATAAGACAAACTAAAAATGTTTCACAATGTGTCCCTGAATGAAGGGAGGCTCAAAATCAAAAGTACCAGTCAGTATCTGGTGTGGCCACCAGCTGCTTGAAGTACTGCAGTGCATCTCCTCCTCATGGACTGGACCAGATTTGTCAGTTCTTGCTGTGAGATGTTACCCCACTCTTCCACCAAGGCACCTGCAAGTTCCTGGACATCCCGGGCAGTTGTTGTGGCCATCCTGTACCTGTCACGCAGGTGTGATATTCGGATGTACCGATCCTGTGCAGGTGTTGTTACACGTGGTCTTCCACTGCGAGGATGATCAGCTGTCCTTCCGGTCTCCCTGTAGCGCTGTCTTAGGCGTCTCACAGTGCGGACATGGCAATTTATTGCCCTAGCCACATCAGCAGTCCTCATGCCTCCCTGCAGCATGCCTAATGCACGTTCACGCAGATGAGCAGGGACCCTGGGCATCTTTCTTTGGGTGTTTTTCACAGTCGGTAGACAAGTCTCTTTAGAGTCCTGCGTTTTTAGAACTGTGACCTTAAATGCCTACTTTCTGTAAGCTGTTAAGGTCTTAACGACCATTCCACAGGTGCATGTTAATTAATTGATTATGGTTAATTGAACATGCATGGAAAACATTGTTTAAACAATTTACAATGAAGATCTGTAAAGTTATTTGGATTTTTAAAACATTATTGTTGAAATACACAGTCCTGAAAAAGGGAGGTTTCTTTTTTTGCTGAGTATATATCAGAAGTTACTATGGTACATGACCATCTTTATTTGGCACAATGACATTTGCAAAAATGATTAAAACTGATTTTATACCAAAATTAGTGACCAAAAACAGCTATGCTGGCTCAGATAGAATTAGTGCTGGGGCACACAATAAAGACAAAAACAAACTCCATCTGTGGCAATCAATTATGTAAAATACTTTATTTGTGCCAGTGGGAGTTTACCCTCTAAAGAAACCATAAAGATGGAAACCATTACAGCCATTGATAATCTTTGCACGCGACTGCTGCTAAACACTATACATTAACAAAACCACAAGCAATTCCTCATGTTCTCTTTTTTACCTTAATTATACTCCCTCATCACTGAGAGATAGAGAAAAAAAACAAACATATCGCAAAACACATGTCCAGACAGCTCCATGTCAGAGTAGTCATGTTGTTACAACCAGTGACAAACAAGAAGAATTCAGGTTACATTAATGCTTTACCCAATCCTGCCTGCCATACTAAGCCATTGTTTGACAAAATGCCAAACATGTACAAAACAAAGTTACTGGCTATTTTGTTGTTTTTAATGTCTTTCTGGCAAGTGAAAGAGTGCTTTCTGCTAACTGGTCTCAGTGGCGTCAACTGTTCACCAAGGTGTTTATTTTAAAATACCCTTTCTATTGTCTAGTTTACAACATAAGAAAAAATGTCATGCCAATGGTAGCAGCTACCTTTGTAACAAATTCATAGTAAGTTTATTTTTACTAAAAAACATCACTTGCCTTTGAAGTCCATCCATCCATTATCCAACCAGCTATATCCCAACTACAGGGTCACGGGGGTCTACTGGAGCCAATCCCAGACAACACATGGCGCAAGGCAGGAAACAAACCTCAGGCAGGACACCAGCCCAATGCAGGGCACACACACACCAAGCAAACACTAGGGACATTTCAGGATCGCCAATGCACCTAACCTGCATGTCTTTAAGCTGTGGGAGGAAACCAGAGCACCCAGAGGAAACCCACGCAGACACGGGGAGAACATGCAAACTCCACGCAGGGAGGACCCGGGAAGTGAACCCGGGTCTCCTAACTGCGAGGCAGCAGCGCTACCCACTGCGCCACCATGCCGCCCATGCCTTTGAAGTCAAGGAATAATATTAAACCTAAAAGTTGATATAAAATAAGCATTTTAAGAGGGGAGGAACAATGGCCTCATCTGGAGTACTGGGTGCAGTTTTGGTCTCCAGGCTACAAAAAGGACATAGCAGTGCTAGAAAAAGTCCAGAGAAGAGTGGCTAGGCGGATTCCAGGGCTACAGGGAATGAACTATGAAGATAGATTAAGAGAGCTGAGCCTATACAGTTTAAGCAAAAGAGGAGACATGATTGAAGTGTTTAAAATTATGAAGGGAATTAGTACAGTGGATTGAGACTTAATTTAAAATGAGTTCATCAAGAACACGTGGACACAGTTGGAAGCTTAAGGGTAAATTTCTCACAAACATCAAAAAGTTTTTCTTTACACAATGAACGATAGACACTTGGAATAAACTACCAAGTGGTGTGGTAGACAGTAAGACGTTAGGGATTTTCAAAACTTGACTTGATGTTTTTTTTGGAAGAAATAAGCGGATAGGACTAGCGAGCTTTGTTGGGCTGAATGGTCTGTTCTCATCTAGAGTGTTCTAATGTTGGACACTTACATAGCGAATGAGGCAATCAGGACAAAGTTCTTGTTTATACAGCCAATACAAATATAGAATACATTGGTACATTGGCAGTTCAAAGGAGCAAACATGGTACAGACAACTGCTTCAATGTACTTCTCATACAAAAACTGCAAACCACGCACCAAAGATGAAGAACAGATTAATTGTATGATATTGGGATACCTTGAATTAACTACTATGCAACAGATTTCATGTATTAAAAATAAAAACACTCCATCTTATCTAAATAGCTAAGTTCAGAGCCAAAAAAAAAAAAAAAAAAAGTCAGGAGCCCTCCATCTGCACCACAACTGCTGCTTTTTCAGAGAAACTATGCCAGCCAGATGCATTTATTTTATGCCACTTCAAAAAACATGAAGACTGCACAAAGAAAAAAAAAATAGTTTGGTAAAAATCTGCCAATTAGAATTGGTCATTTGTGACTCCACATTACAAAGCAAGATTTCCTGTTCTTTTCATGTAGTGGATCCTGGGTTTTGACAACACACATTAGCCATGTTCTTCTGAGCCATATTCATGATAGAAAACCAGCTGTCTCAAAAAACAAAAACCATGTCTATAAACATTTAAAACTTTAGCATTGTTAAAACTGTTGCATTCTTTGGAGCAAAGACTTTTTTCATCATACTTTAAAATCACTCTTGTATAGAAGAATTATATAATCACACAGACACAAAAAACACTGCACTGTTTTTGTCTTTTTACACTTTTGTTTCAGATCAAATAAGCTTACCTTCAGGGGATAGTACCTTTTCACAGTAAGAAAAAGCAAAGGCACACTTTAAAGACTTTGGTTCAAGGCTATGATGGACAATACCTTGAAAGATCTAGAATACAATGAGAGGAAAAAAAAAAGCCATATTAAAAAAAAAAAAAAAGCCATATTAAAATCAAGACATTTTATATGTAAAATGTACTGAAGAATTTCTAATTAACCCCAACTTAAGCATTCATAGAATTAAACAACATGTACTAATGCTTTAATTTACTCTACCTTTTTAGCTTCCTCCTCTTTTGCATACGATAAACAGAACTGAAAGACTCGAAAATCCTTGCAGTAGATTAAGAGTTTTGGAGGATATTTGTTCCTTACTTGACCTCCAATAATTAATTTTTTCTTTTCATCATGGACTGCAATACAAAATGCAAAGCAAATCAACACTCTTGAGTTACAACATTGACAGACCTCACGTTAGGACGGATTTCTTGGTTCTCAGACAGAGCAAAGACAGATAAAATAACTCCTTCCTTTGAAGCATTTAGTCTCAATAGCCAAACAGCTAATTGTCTTTTGAAAAATGACTGAAGTATTCACCCAAAAACTCTCCCTCACCTTGACAAAAATCAGATTCTTTTAGATAAAAAGCATTATGAAAGCTAAATACACATATTAACAATGACCAGTTTAATTATACAGAACTAATACAACCAGCTCTGATCATCGTCTTCTATCAGCTGCTCCCATTAGGGGCTGCCACTGCGGATCATCTGTCCGCATATGGATTTGGCAAAATTTTACACCAGATGCCCCTCCTGACGTAACCCTCCCCATTTATTCGGACTTAGGACCGGCACGAACAAACACACTGATCTGTGCATCCTCTGTGGCTGGGTTTAATACAACCAATTATACTCATGGAAAAGTTTGAGCTTGTTAGGGCATGAATTGAGCACAGTGTAAAAAGCATGGCACAAGGAACAGGGATGCATGCAGGCCCATGTTGATCTTAGAACTGCCATTAAATGGATGTTCTCCCAGTGATTCTTCACCCAAGGAAGCATCAGAATCACTGTGATTTTGGGTATACTCATGAAAGTATACCTTGTAATTACATTTGCAACAAGTCAAACTTGCATGTGTTTCATATAAAATTCAGCAGGAGAACAGCCAAGACAAACATAGGCCCTTGGTAACAACTCATCAGCGGTGAACACCATTGTCCAAAAGTATTTAGCTGGTACTAATTAAGCATGAGTAGTGAAATTACTGGGATGGGTAGCAATAGGTAACAAAATACATATACATACATACATATATATAAAATATAATATATAAAATATATATATATATATATATATATATATATATATATATATATCCATTTTTCAACCCGCTGAATCCGAACACAGGGTCACGGGGGGTCTGCTGGAGCCAATCCCAGCCAACACAAGGCAGGAACCAATCCTGGGCAGGGTGCCAACCCACCGCAGGACACACACAAACACACCCACACACCAAGCACACACTAGGGCCAATTTAGAATCATCAATCCAACTAACCTGCGTGTCTTTGGACTGTGGGAGGAAACCGGAGCGCCCGGAGGAAACCCACGCAGACACGGGGAGAACATGCAAACTCCACGCAGGGAGGACCCGAGAAGCGAACCCAGGTCTCCTAACTGCGAGGCACCGTGCTGCCCATATATATTATATACATACATACATATACATACATACATACATATACACTCACCTAAAGGACTATTAGGAACACCATACTAATACTGTGTTTGACCCCCTTTCGCCTTCAGAACTGCCTTAATTCTACGTGGCATTGATTCAACAAGGTGCTGAAAGCATTCTTTAGAAATGTTGGCCCATATTGATAGGATAGCACCTTGCAGTTGATGGAGATTTGTGGGATGCCCATCCAGGGCACGAAGCTCCCGTTCCACCACATCTCAAAGATGCTCTATTGGGTTGAGATCTGGTGACTGTGGGGACCATTTTAGTACAGTGAACTCATTGTCATGTTCAAGAAACCAGTTTGAAATGATTCGAGCTTTGTGACATGGTGCATTATCCTGCTGGAAGTAGCCATCAGAGGATGGGTACATGGTGGTCATGAAGGGATGGACATGGTCAGAAACAATGCCCAACGATGCCCAATTGGCACTAAGGGGCCTAAAGTGTGCCAAGAAAACATCCCCCACACCATTACACCACCACCACCAGCCTGCACAGTGGTAACAAGGAATGATTGATCCATGTTCTCATTCTGTTTACGCCAAATTCTGACTCTACCATTTGAATGTCTCAACAGAAATCGAGACTCATCAGACCAGGCAACATTTTTCCAGTCTTCAACTGTCCAATTTTGGTGAGCTCGTGCAAATTGTAGCCTCTTTTTCCTATTTGTAGTGGAGATGAGTGGTACCCGGTGGGGTCTTCTGCTGTTGTAGCCCATCCGCCTCAAGGTTGTGCGTGTTGTGGCTTCACAAATGCTTTGCTGCATACCTCGGTTGTAACGAGTGGTTATTTCAGTCAAAGTTGCTCTTCTATCAGCTTGAATCAGTCAGCCCATTCTCCTCTGACCTCTAGCATCAACAAGGCATTTTCGCCCACAGAACTGCCGCATACTGGATGTTTTTCCCTTTTCACACCATTCTTTGTAAACCCTAGAAATGGTTGTGCGTGAAAATCCCAGTAACTGAGCAGATTGTGAAATACTCAGACCGGCCCGTCTGGCACCAACAACCATGCCACGCTCAAAATTGCTTA